>JAALXK010000336.1:0-40995 GCA_012977745.1 Fusarium anguioides | reverse complement strand
ATATTAGTTTAACTTTAAATAGATAACACTAGAAGAGTAAATAGTGCAATATAGCTTTATAAAGCACCAGTTTATTTAATTACCTAAAGACTCTATCTAAGATTATAAAGCCTTAATGTCCCTCTTACAGATAGTCCAGTATTAGCTTGTTATAAAATATACAACAAAACCTACTGCTTCTTCTTCTTCTCCTTCTTATATGAAAGGTTTCTAGTTCCATCAATTAATTCTAGCGCTCAATCACTGTCTCTATGGCGTTATGGCGAAAGCGAATTCCAAAAGCTTACAAAACTCGACCTTGGAAAGTCCCCTAGTTGTCCTATATTATATCAGCTTCCTTTTACTGTCTATTGAGTGTATGTTAACTATATAAATAAAGTACTCTTTTATAGCCTTTTTTGGGATTTGGGTTTCATTGAATTAAAGTCTTATTGATCTGTACCCTAGGTTCGTCACCACTTACCAGCCTCTAAGATTATATTTTTAAACTATGCCGTTGGGAGTTGACTGTTAAATTTGCGTGACCAAATACCCTCTTACACTCTGCTGATGCCGTTGCCAAAAGGCTAGGGTATTATTCTCCGTCTTCTCCGGCTCTGAGCCTTACTAAAAGCAGGGTAGGCCTCAAAAACTACCAAAGGCTGCACTTTTATAATCTATCACGAGAAAAGTCCACATTTATTTCAATTTAAACCATCGAGATTTCGAATCTGATTTAATTGAATTTTGAAATCTTTGTTCTGAGATGCTTGAATTGAATTTGAATTGAAGCGGTTTGAATTGGTTGGGGCGCTGGGGTATGACTCATTATATCTTACTGTCGCTACCATGAATATGTTAGTGTGTCGATGATAAATTGAGATTAATTTCTTGCTTTGCGCTAGTGCTACGAATACTCTTATTCTTCTTTAAGGAACGCAAATGCAAACGTTAAAAACACCTATGCTATAAACCCTCCCCGTCTGGAGATGAAACTCCCCCTTGAAATCTTGCTGGACGTTTCACCATCCTACCCAGCTCCCTTAGCCTCAA
Organism: Fusarium anguioides; assembly: GCA_012977745.1. Taxonomy (NCBI): domain Eukaryota; kingdom Fungi; phylum Ascomycota; class Sordariomycetes; order Hypocreales; family Nectriaceae; genus Fusarium; species Fusarium anguioides. Next base: position 39,963 of record JAALXK010000336.1, on the reverse strand, counting down.
GACTATAGCCCTTGTTCAACAAAAGACTTGAAGACACGCCGGCGTTCTCTAGCCACTTAGCACACCAGTGTGAAACTGTCCATCCGTGGTAGTCCTCGGCACTAAGAGCCGCATCTTTTCCCTCTCTACCGGCTCTTCCTTCTTTCTCCGAAACAAGATAGTCGAGAATACTGAACCAGACATTATTCACAGCCAGAAGCATAGGCGTCCAATCGTGTACTCGGGCGTCGATATCAGCTCCTTTTTTGACCAGTAGAGCTACAACGTCAGCGTGCCCGTTCTCTACGGCGATGTGAAGAGCTGTTCGGCCGTGCTTCTCTCTTTGGTCGAGATTTGCTTTGTGGTCCATAAGTAAACGTATGAGGTCGGCCCGAACTTGCTCGGCTGCCAGTGTGAGAGCTTTGTAGTAAATCAGAAGACCGATGCGCCGGTCGTAGGCATGGATTATTTGCTGGCGGAATATTTACCATGTTCCTGCTAGAGACTTAGTTCATCCTGAAAGACTTATTACAGCAGACAACTGACCCAAACTTTGAAAGGAGAAAACTGATGAGACTCCCCGTTGATCTTCAATGTACCCTCATACCGATATATCTCCAAAGGGCCCTTGGTCGTGAACCTCCATATTTTTTTCGCGGTAGGGAACCAGGTAAGGTTATTTAACAAGCCTCGAACATCATGGATATCCAAGCACAACTTCCTCAGGAGAACCATTATTTCCAGCCATGAAGTCAGGAACTCTTTGTCCCGTGTGTATGAGCATTCATATCCGTACTTCTCAAGAGTTGGGCGCACTCCCAGCTCAAGCATTTCTCTGATGTGGTCTGAAAACATCCTGGAATCATCAGACGTACCCATGTAGGATATTGTAGCAGGGCTGTCGTAAATAGTGAGAACAAATTCGGCGATTTCGTATAGGATCCATAAGCGAGGCCGAAATGGCGGGTAGAACCAAACAAATCCTGAATTTCTAATGATGCCTGACATGGTCTGTATTCCTCGTAGGAAGTAGGCCTCCTCATTCTGGGTGCGAGGGTCTTGAGGCATACAAGACCAATCAACCCAAACATATGACCAGCTTTCCAGTCGAAGATTTTCTTGAATAAGACGCAGACATTTGCCGGTCGGGTCAGGATGATCTTTTGTCTGCCAGAAATGACTGACAAAGAAACACTCACGGCGCGAGACAAAGCCAGTTAAAGCTGGAAGGATGACGTAATCGTCCAAATTCTCACTGCTCCATTTATTCATTGTCTTCTGTGATAGAAACGCCTCTCTTCTTTGAAAAAACCAGAACATGAGTGATTCAGGACAACCACCCAAGAACTCCTCCAGGCTAGTAAAACTTTGCAAGATACTTGTTGACAAGGTGAGTTGTTCTTTGTTGAGCGGTCTCCATGCTTCTGAACTGCGGCTCACTAGTGATTCCCATGCAGAAGATGTCATAGTAAAGGTTGCGGAAAGAAATAATCATAGAGTGGTGAAAAACACAAGTTAATATTCTGGCGAACGGACATATTTTAAATTAGAAGGAAGCAGGGACAACAAGACTCTCAAGAGCCGGTCTGCATGCATAAAACTGTTGTAACCTGCATTGTAATTTCGATGTGTGTATCATGGGGGCTTGAAAGTTCACTGCAGTCAGCCTCAGCCCCGCTGCAGTCAGCCTTAGCCTCCCTGCGGGCCACGCTGTCAAGCGTTACATGTCCCTCAGCACGTACTTGGCATGAGGTAATTGGCTGTCGACTCGCACTGTAGTGACATGTTGGTGGTATAACGAGTAAAATCATTATCTTCGATGTCGCTTATAGTCACTCTTCTTGCAGGTATCAATACCAATCTCTGCCTGCCTGTATGGCAAGAAACAGTAATCAGCCTTGACAGCCATCACATTTGCTTTTTCTGGCAGCCATTGCATTGAATACAGTCCCCTTATTGGCACGAATAAGAAGCCCGATGTTACTTGTGCCTCCATCGAAGTCAGTGGCTGGTGGCTCAGTCATGACGGTGAAGGTAGTATGGTCTATAAATAATGTTCTGTGTAATAGTGCCGTCCTTGATGAAAGGGCCCAGGTCTTGCGGATGGTGGCGCGTCTTATTGTTCGAAGCCGCTTGGTTAAGGAACCGATTGCGTTGGAGATAGTTACCGAGGATGATCGGCATAATTTCAACTGCGGGGATAAGCATATTAAGGCTGGTTTCAAAGTAGCTAACGGGAATATCAGCTCCTTTGAGCATTGAATCCGTTGCATCAATATTGGTTTGCATGCACGGCACCCCGTTGATATCCGTCTGAGATTCCAAGCCACGGTTAGGAAAATTGACTAAAAGCTTGGTAAATACTATAGTCTTGCTGGTGGGATTGAGTTGTAGGAGGTTATCCGTCTCATTATCGGTTGAGACAGTCTTCAGCTGAGAAGGAGTCTTGGTGTTTGTGCTGTTTGGGTGAAAGATTGTGTAAAAGTTAAATCCAGAAAAGGTCCCTTCGAACCTTTCCAGAGCATCTAACGAAGTTACAGCTTTATTATTACTGCTCTTTTAGCTGTCAGGGCCAGTGACAATCGGCACATCTGATTGAAGCACAGTCGGTTCATAATTGAACTTGCTTGGAAGATCAATGTAGACGGTAGGAGCAGTATGCTCTTCAAGGGTATGTATGTTTGTAGGATCAAGTTGAGCATGGTAGTAAGAATTGTACATGTCAGGACGAAGGTGGGTGGTACAGCCATGTTATTTGATCACTTGTTTTCACGTACGGAATCGAAGGCGATGATATGCCTCGGCCGATTGTTCCATTTGAAATGCTGAGACAGGGACAGCAAAGCCTTCGTCTCTCCTTTGAGAATCCTAGGCTACCTTCTGCCTATCTGTGGAGTGGATGGAGCGCCTCTAAGAATCTCAAGTTATCTCAGTTAACCGGACATCCTGATGTAGAAGCTATCCTGAATGGCATACGCGTAATACTTTGTCACTCAATCAACATTCACCAAAAGGTATTTAATAATGAACAAAATGCAGTCTTTCATTGCCCTCTGGGCGAGTGATGATGCGAAATGAGCAGCAGTTGATTGGTCTTGCAAAACCCCGTAATAAGGAGCGTTTTGCATGATGATCCTAGTTTACTTCTTTGTGGTACAGGAGAAGTTGTCGCGGTGCAGATACTCACTCCTAGGAGATTCTTCCCTGCATCCTCATTTGATGCTCTAGACCCATGCGCTCGGACTGCCAAACCACTCGGGCATGCATGCTTCTCTTGACAAGCAAAATGGGATATGTGTAGACTGACGTGTAGTGTAATGGCTTACTCCGGACTGTACAGGATGTCCGAGTGGATCACTGGATCTTATTCTTCGTGACTATCTTGCACATAGACTACGGCTGAAATCTCAGAACAGCACTTCAGCTCTAATGTAGAAGCCACAATAATGCAGTCTAAGATGCGGTGAACTTCGCTACTGCCGGGCTAGGCCCGATTAGGCCCAATTCAACAATAGCGCGCCTGGGTTATCGATTCAATAGTTCGGTTTTCCCCATTTTCATAAGTCGTATCTTTAATCCTATAGGCTACTGTGTACATAGAAAAAGTATTGGGTTAGAAGGGTCAAGGCATGGCGGCTAGCTTTCTGGTATAAATACTCAATCACATTACCTATCAAAGACGCACGTTATAACCCAGGTCCCGTATGATAGTCCTTCAACTTTATCACACATCAATCAAGACATACATTACTGCTCATTCAACCTCAGCATCTTGCAAGGTACCGGAATCTACAACAAGAAAAAGAATCAGTCTTTAGTAAACTCAAGCTTTACTATTTCATTTTTCTTTTCGAAAGCCGCCGACATGGTTCAAGTAGGCTCACACACTACCTAGCCTTTTATCATCACTAACTCACAGTTATTTAGTACGAGTCAAGAGAGGACCGTCTATACCCTGGCGAAGAAATGAACTGGAGATCCGATCTGGAAAGTTTGCGCCGACTCGTCAGCGACAACGGTTCGTATAAGGCAACTTTTGGTAGAGATGGCAATCTCGTTGTTACAAACCAATCGGGTTCGACGATCTGGGAGTCGGGTACCGCTGGACGGGCGAGCAATCCTAACCGCGTCATAATGCAAAAAGATGCAAACCTGGTAATGTATGATGACGATGGGAAGCCGTATTGGGCGACAAATACTGGTGGAAAGGTTAGAGGGGATGATATAGTGCTTATTATGCAGAATGATGGGAACTTGGTGCTCTATGGCAATGGAAAGCCGCTGTGGAAGACGGATACCGCCGGCCGATAGATTATATATAATATTCAAACAACCTGTAGCTCTCAGCCAAGATGTGAACTGAGTCAATCCCACAGGATATAGATTACTTAGTGATTGATTTTCCAAGGCCAGGCCAACAGTATGGCTGATACAAATGTTAATGATGCAAATTATAAATTCTTTCATCGAGGACGTTGATCTTTGGGGACACTATAGAGAACTTCAAGAAACTGGTCATCGTATTCAAGAGTTTGCAGCTCAACCGTATGTCTCAACCTGCTAAAGAAGCAGCAAAGTAGATAGACATAAATACTGATTTATTAGCAACGACGGACCATCGAAGTGGAACAAATTGACACCAATGGCCCTCGGGAGCGCTTGATCGCATGTTCGAGATTATTGTTCCCACACACTTACACCACCGAAGGTATCACGCATCGGTTCTGGTCCAGAAAAGCAGGAACTCAAATAAAGACTTGCCTTTCGACGGGTAGCTGGATGAACACAGAGATCATCAGATGTGCTGGTGACGCCTTCCCCAAAAATACCTCCTGAATCCTTCTCAGTGTGCTAAATCGAATATTAAGTGGGACATATTGACCCAGTTAGAATCTTTCTTAGTCTCAGACCCCATAAGTAGACCAGCATGGCTATGGTCAACAATACTATCGCGGAGAAGGACCCGAGCGATTTTGCTGTGCCTGCAGACGAGCCGTCCCTAGCCACCATTACCCCCAGAATCTTACAGGCTCAGTTACGGACCTGGCGCCCTTGCTACAGTAGACTTGACAAATCACTATCAGGACCTCTCCATTCTGCGGCAGCCCTCAGACTTGAGCTCAATAACGCCAGCGCTGACAACAGTATCCCGCGGTATCCTTGACATCGTGCGGTTCGTTATCAGTCTTGGCGCCAAGTTCGACGCCCCAGGCGTGCATCGCAAGATCAATCTGCACTATATTTTGAACATACGTGAGACAAAAAGGCCCAGTCTCTGCTTCAATCTGGTGCGGATGTCTTGGCATCGGATACAGCCTGAATAGTAGCGTTGCACCGGTCGCCAAGAGATATATACCGAGGCAGGTCGGTCTTGGCTAGATTCCAAGTTTCGACGTAGGTAATACTGGAGAAGTGTCAGAGCCTTAAGATAGGGTAGTCACGGCCCAAGTTGTATTGCTTAATTCATAAGGGGATATAATTCCGGGGTGCCAAGATAATGCAATTTTAATAATTGATCGATCTATCTTGTGCCCGGATTATTGTTATTATATTCCCCCGTGATGCCTTTAGGCAGGGGCCCTTTCCTCCTCCTTCTCTCATAGGTTATATAATAAGAGTCCAGCCTCTTCCATCTAGCAAGAGGCATCATCCGAGCATTTTACAGCTGCCTTACTCTGAACTATGTTCTTATAAATATTAAAATCTGGCGTTACCATACTTGCATTTAAATGTGGCAATTTTCGAATGATCTCTACATACCCTATCAGTAAATATGTCTGATATTTCTAAGGTATATCTTACTCCCCTAACAATATTATACCTTACTACTCAGACCCAAAGGATATGGTTGCTAAAAAGATAGGCAGGAGTCTATTGCCTCTATTCAGGCGACCCTTCTCCACTTCGTTAGTAGTGTCGCCGGGGGGCGCAAGATCGACGCTGATGCCTTTTCGTTGGTCCCTGTTGAAGACCTCCGTGCTGCTGTCATGTCAGAACTGGAGTCATCGACCCTCGGTCCCCACTTGGACCTGATAAACTCCAAGGATCAACTCACTCTTGCTTGCCATGCCGCAGCCGACTTCGTCTGGTCACGCCCGCTGGAGTACCAGGTTATTGTTGCGCAGCTGACAATCTTCTTCTTTCACGCCGAAGACGTGCTTCAAGACAAGCCCGAAGTGCTGCAGCAGCTGCAGCTCAACGTTGCCAGGGGACAGCCAACCGGCGATCCGGTGCTCGATTGGTTTGTCCGTGACCTGACTCCAAAACTGTGGAAGCACTTTGATCCTCTCGTCGCCAACATGATCGTCATTGCCTGCTACGACTTTCTCAATGGCATAGGTATCGAGTTATTGACTAAAGATGCCGAGATACATCGAGAAGCCCCCGACTTTCCTGATTGGCTGCGCTCTAAGACAGGGCTGTCGTCAATGTACGCTCTACTGGCCCTTGCACGCGCCTCAGATCATCAGCTGCCCAAAGCTAGCTCCGAGAGGTTTGTCCAGACTATTCCCGACGTCATTGTTTTTACAAACATTGTCAACGACGTTATCTCCTTTTATAAGGAGCTTCTGGCTGGAGAAAAAGGCAACTATATTGACATGCGCGCCCGAAAAGATGGGGTCGACGTAGTCGTGGCCCTTCGCACTCTGGCTGAAGAGGGCATTTGCGTCTTCAATCGTGTGCTGGCTGTTCTTGCGGATGAACCTGAATATTGGGATAACTTCAATGCATATGCGAAGGGCATTACTCACTTCCACACCTCGTCCCCTCGATATCGCATGATGGAGCTATTTAGTATATCTACACAGGCTTAATGCAGCGCAAAATGCTTTTTATACTTAGAAGTTAAGACTACGGGTTATGCTAATAGAAAAATAGCACTAAATTGTGTAAACCCTGCTGTGAAAATACTGCTTAGCTATCTATCATTTCATAACTGCAGGGTAAGAACCCGTTTGAGATGTTACTGCTGTTGAGGTGACATCGTTATTAATGCGGATAAACCCCAACAGTCTCACGCTTTACCCCGTGCACAGCAAGTTGTCTATTGGCAATAGCTCAAGAAGATCTCTGTTTACCGGAAAGTCTATATCTAAAAATTGGTGGTATATTTCAGCGTTGTGAAACTCAACCTTAGTGCATTTATTTGCTCCGCTCACTGTCAAAATAAACAACTATCGAAGCATCTGGTACAGCTGAGCAAGTTGGGCCTGATAGCTATATATGTGCTCTTGTCCTACCACAAATCTGGCTGCATGTACGTATGACCTCGGGGCTACAATGAGAACCTCATCCGCAATACTTTGGCCTTCGACTATTATATACACGCCGTCTTCGGCCCCGCCAATCGTAATATAGTCGATCCTACTGGCGCTAGAAACGATAGAATTGGAGCCATCCATAGTGTCAGATATGCCTTTGAAGAAGATTCCATATTTGCCGCGTATAACACTGGCAGAATTCTTTGTTCCAAGTCCATGAAAATGGGCGCCTATAGAAGTATTTTGGTCCTTAATAAGAACAGGGGAACCGGATTGACCTATGTATATACTTTAGCTCGATCATTCTTGTGTTGGAATTCATACGAGAGCTTACCACTAGCTGAAGAAATTGTATATTGAAGCATGTTGAGGGTAGTCTTGGATAAATCACAAGCGGCTTCCTCGTACATTTCGTACATCTGAGCGGCAGGTTCGTCCTTATAGGTCTGGTCGGCAGGGTACCCAACAGCCCCCAGCATTGTTTTATTGACAAAGCCTTGGGTTGGTTCGTACTTGATGGGTTCGATATTATCGAAAGGTCTTTCAAGCTTTATGAGACTGACATCGCTGGCCCGATTGATGTCGTTCGTGATCCAGGCCTGCGGAGTAATTATCTTGACACCCTTTCAAAATTGGACGTCTGGTTTTCTAACGGACTCTTTGCCATTGTAACCGACAAAGGCTCGGACCTGAACCGCCTTTCCGAACTTGTAGGTATGATCGAAAGCACAATGGCCAGCAGCGATAAGCAAATCAGGTTGAATGAGCCAGCCAGTGCCCTGGGCCCAGCGTTAATCATCGGAGCGCTGCTTCTCGAAGCGGATTTGAAGTTTGACAATGGCCCAGAACATGGGTCAGATCTAATCGTGTGGCTTAACATACCGCTCTTCTTACAATAGTATTTGCCACCAGGAATGATATCGGCTTCACGAACCTCGGTGCGGAAGTCGTCGAAAGGTACAGTCTCGATACCATCGGCATAAGCTCCAATACGGAGGGCTTCGATAGTAGAGTCCCTGCTGGCAGGCGCAAGAGTCCAGCATCCTACAGTGGTTGTGTCAGGAGAAGCCATTGTGACGGTAAGTATATCAAATTAAAAATTGAAATAAAAGTATGCAAGATGCCAGAACAACATTCGTTATCAATTAAGGTGGAAGATTGTGAAAGGACGAGGTTGAACAAGCCTACGAAGCTCCATTATGTATATATATGTTGTTTGTGGTTCTCGACTCTAGAATGGCGTTTTTATTCATGCACATGCACCCCAACAGTCTAAGGTCAGCTTGAGTTGCCCGACCTGTCTTTCGCTATATGTAGGAATCTCTTACTGTCTGTTGTTTATGTACATCTCTGCATACGAGATAGTCTTATTCTGATATAGTACTAAGTCAAAACAGAAAGTTTAAACTTGAGACGCTTTTCTGGGCCTTTAGAAATATCTGTCTATATTAAGGAAGAGATTCAAAAAAATCAATCGAGTGTTAAATGAAATCAAAACTGTTTCTATTCAACGACCGACCTTTAATCAGTGCTATCCCTGGGGCAAGCGTAGCAAGACGCAAGGTCATAGAAGTCACGCTCATATACAGGGTTACTGGCAGGCTCAATAGTCAAACCGCTCAAAGAAACGCTGTAGAGCTGGCAAGAACTACTTGAAGCCTGGTAAGAGAAGGACAAGCACTGAACACCCTTGTAGCTACTGCACTGGGTAGCACAGTCGTCGAGGTTGCTGGCAGGCTGAAAGCTGATCGAGGAGATAAAAGCACCGAATCCGCCATCACCCACAACGCCACAGCTGGAGGCAGGCGGATTGGCAACAGCGGTGCAGCCAGCCTCGGAGGTAGTGGTGGTAGCAGCAGCAGCAGTGGTTGTGGTGTGGGTGATGGTATTGACAGTGATAGAGGTGAGGGCCTCGGTGACAGAGCTGGCAGCGGAGGTCTCGATAGTAGTGATATAGCCAGAAGTCTTAGTCTCTGTTGTGCCAGTAGCAGAGGCAGTGGTAGCAGTGTCGGTTCCGGTAGTAGTGGCCTCAGGTCCAGTAGTAGTGGCCTCGAGTCCAGTGGAAGCAGTGCTGGTGGTGGCGGAGCCAGAAAGAGTCTCAGAGGTTGGAATAACGCCACTGCTAGAGGTAATAACAGTCTTGGGCTTACAAGGGCTGGCGTGAACGGTAGCAAGCGCAGCCAAGAGAGCGACAAAGACGTTGTGGGAGAGCATTTCGAAGATGAGGAATCAATATACAGTAGTGGTAAAGACTGTAAGTGGGAATATCAGGTCAAAGAATGCCTGTAAAGTTGATCAGAGTAAGGGTCTAACGAACGACAAAGACAAAATGCACAGCAAGAAGAAAGGTTTACGGCTCAGCTATATATTTTCAGTAAAAACCGTATGTTGGTAGGAAAAATGTCTGTTAGTGCAGGAGCTTGCGGTGTGAGGTGGGGGAAGGTCCTGGCTAGTCAGGGGCGCGTTGGTCATGAAAAAACGCTAATAGTGCACTATCAACAACTTGAAATTGCTAACCTAGAAGCTCTACGTATCCGCCGAGTCAAACTGTATTACTGCTGAGGTGGGAACAGATACTTTCAAGCAATAATTGGACATAGCTTGATATAAGATTGTCAATTAACTGGACTACTGTACATAGGAAAGGAAGAAAAAGAAAAAGAGAAGAATGGTCTAACTCTCAGTGGGCATAGGTAATGGCAATTTTAGCCAGTGAAAAGCAAAACAACGGGCCCTTGCTATACGTGACAATATCGGTGCTTTTTGCTGGCTTACGACTCGATGAAATTTGAATTGCAGGCAAATTTAGACTATTGTTCAATAGTCGGTTTGCGATGTGGACCTGTTGTCTCTGCAACCCTGAAGCGGCACTGACTTCAGCTAGTCTCTTCGATAGCATTAAGCCTTAAAGAGCGCGGCTGTGACTAGTGCTGGACTTCGCGTTTCCCGAGCCTCCATATTGCTCTTGGCACGATAATTAATTCTCCTACAATAGTTGGTCCAGTCAATATTGCAGTAATATTACGCTTCTGCTTAGATATTGGACTGATGATTCCATACCGCTACGGCGTTCTGTCAAATGCTTCTTGTTATCTCATAACCGCTTTCTTGTGGTGGGTCATCACAAGTGCCATTCTTAGCTCAGTGATCAGTTTCACTATAGCTTGCCAGTATTTAATGCCCGCAGACTGGATATCTAGGAGATTCCCGGAGCCACCTATGCTAGTCTCACATAATCGAGCAGTAGCACCCTGTCAGCTCTTCTTTCACAATCATCTGCTTGGCCTTAATCGTCCGCTCCATCATGATCCATAATAAAATAGGAAGCACTCCTCCTGGTGTCGGTGCAATTGCTAGATTACTCCTGTCAAAGAGAGAGTGGCTCACATCGCCGATGACGCCCTTCTCAGTGACATAGAAGCCGAGATCAACCAAGACACTTACTTCCGGCTTCACCATGGATGCTTTAATAAAACCAGGTCCGCGATGCAGTTCTGAGATAATTATACAAGCGCGTGGTGCCTCAACTTCCTGAAGAGCTTCATGTTTGTCTGTGCTGGCATCATAGGATGGATCGAAGTCTTCAGACGCGCTCACATAGGGAAATTGACGCTCCATCTGCTCAATGAACTCTTTCGTAATTATGTTCCCAAATCCGGCGATCTGGATTCTGGCCTGCTGTGCCGACTCTAAAAGCCCATACCTCGTCAACAAGCGGACCAAGGCATCTGCAGCAATATTGTCCACCTGGCCTTTAGCGTACTCCTCAATGTTCTTGACAGGATTGATGTATCTCATGACAACTGGTTCATTCAACTGGGGAGGCAATGGGCGCTGAATCAGAATGCCGTGGATGTGAGGGTTCTTGTTCAGCTTGTTGACTTGGCTCATGACCTCTGTTGTTGATGCATCAACGGGCATCTCGTATACCCAATAACTGACGCCAGCCTATTGCACAGTGGGTCAGCTCTGCAAGGCAGACACCAGGGAGTATTTGATGGCATATCGCAGCTATTGTCCTCACTCCGACCCCTGGTTGGGATGGGGAAACTGTTTACTTACCCGTGCAGCAACGTGAGCCTTGATCTTGACATAGTCTATCGCATCGGGACCTGTGTTGAAAAATACAACGGCCATGACTGGCTTGACGCCACCTTTCTCAGCTTTTCGATGACACCAGCGCTCGATGTCCCGTACGACCAGATCTCCTGTGAGAAGACGGGCGGCGCCGTTTTGAAAGGCTACGGGGAGCGATAGGAGATCAGCGACTTCCATTGTCGCGCTCTAATTGTTGATTTGGCAAAGGTTGGAAACAGTTCAAGTCGTAGGCGCTAGGTTAGCTTTGAATCGCTATGATATTATTGTTACGTAGAATGTTGTATGAAGGGATAACTGGGGGGTTGGATAGGAGACGAAAGGTAGGACAAGACTACGGTGGACCCCGCACGTGCCTCGTAAATACAAAGACCAATAAGAACACTCTCTTCGGATAAGCTAGAATGGGATCCTTGAAGACGATCCCTTTTGGTGGGGCGGGGCGAGCCGAAGCAAAGGCTGTCTCTCTACATCACCAGAGGAGTATGTAGGTATAGCCTTCTAGTAGCATTAACTACAAGCCTATAGGATACAGTTGATTGTTATACATTGGTTATGTATACCGTGGTGTAATAGACTAAAACAATACAGATTGTCTTGTTAGTGCTCGGTAGCTTATTTAAACAATAAACTTATTCTTACTTTAACAACGCTCGCGTAGTACTTTAACGTTGGAGGTTATGTAGCTTTAACATGCGAGGGATTGAGAATACAGGAATCTATTTTGAAAGTCGACTTTGCTTAGTGAAGATTTAGAGTAAAGAAAGCAATTTCTTTTTCTTAAGATTTTTATCAAGTATCATACCAAAGGGAAACTTAAATCCCAGAAGCTATAATAGCTTCTCAAGGGCTTAGGACGGTTAATAACATATGCTAGTAGGCTGTATATAAAATCAATTAAGATTATATAATTAAAATAAGAATGTAAAATCCCTCAAAGAGGCCGTATCTTAGCTTCATAGTCTCTTAATCGACGCTTTACTTACAAGATTATCATTCAACAACTATTAAGTGATTACATTTTCTCCAAAATAGTTCCCAAGGTTAAATTATCTTACTGAAATAAAGAGTACGTTTTCAACTGTAGGAGCTGTAATGCTTTTGCACGTATGCAAATCTGCGACGTGTCATTATACTATTAGCCAATGCTAACCTTTGTGCATGTATCCTGTTCTGTTAAGGTCTGGCATTATCTGGAATTATTTCTAAATCCTACCGGCCTTTCTTTAATATCCTTATAGGGCTTAAGTCAAGCACTATTAGTCGCACTTTCTATAAAGGAAATTAGGATAGGCAATTGTTATTTATTGCTTTGCTTTCCAATATGTCCCTATTATACATGGGGGGTACATGCAGCTGCATGCAGGTTTCAGCTGCCAAGCTTAATAAGCTCTGTCTGCCTGCAGATAGCTATCAGATCAGGTTTGACCCTGTTTCCCCGCTCTGTTTTTCTGCCTTCATTAATCAACGCACCTCTTCCGATCACGAAGCGAATTAGTCCATCTTCTTGCTAAAATGAAACGACTTCGCAAGATCAAGGACAAAGTTCTCCATCGCGATAACGACGTTGACCCAGCCAACCAATCGTCATCTTCAGAGCCAGCAACCTCGACAAAACAGGCGACAAAAGCCCCTGCACAGCTGACAAATTCGCCTGTCAATCAGGCGGGCAATTCCGACAATGCCTTGCTAGAGTCTACTCTTCCTGCTCCACCACTTCAAGAACTATCTATTGTATCACTCGAAGCAACCTGTACTGACCAAGCTACCTCCATAAGCCTCTCTGAGCGACTTTGGGCCAAGGCCTATGATGACTTAAAAGAGAAGGAGTCAGATCTAGTTGAAGCGTACGAGGAGCTACTTCTGAAAGTCCAGGCTGAGTGGAAAGAAGCCACCACGCCTCCAGAAGTCGATACCCTGCAACATTGCAAGAATGACAAGTCTCGTCAGATGTGGATGGTGGTCTATACTGGACTGGAAAGAAGCAAGCGCCAAGCAAAGTATAAAGACAAGGCATCAAACTTCATGGAAGCGATCGACAACATCAAAGGGTTGGTTGATAGGGTGGTCAAGTATTCGGCTGAAGCTAGTGTGGCATGGGTTGGCGTGAGTCTTGGTCTCGAGGTAAGGTCCAACAACAATAATAAACCTCTGAGGTCCAATGCTAATAAGTTTCAAGATCCTCTCAAACCCGATGAAAGAACCAGGTTTGAACAGAAAGGCCATCGCATACGTTCTATCAAAGATGGAATGGTATTGGAATTTGACCGACGTGGCACTCAGCCAAGAAAATACCATTTCTCCATCGACTCCTTCCGATACATTAAGAGACAACTTGGAAGATCACATAGTGGATTTCTACAAGAAGCTTCTCATGTTCCAAATGCTGAGTGCCTGCCTCTACTATCGCAATTGGGCATCTATTATCCTCCGAGACATGGTCAAGTTGGATGACTGGGACGGAAAACTCAAGGAGCTCAAAGACTCAGAAGCTGCTATTCGGAGGGATATCAAGCATTTCAACAGTGAAGATGTCAAAGTCAAGCTTGTTGGTATCGAGAAAAATTCAACTATTCAAGCAGAAGTCCTTGAGAACATCTACAGTGCGATACGAGAGGAAGCCAGACTCAGGGAGAAGAAAGAACAAGACAACGAGGATAAAAGCTGCCTGAGAGCTTTGCATGTCACAGACCCTCAGTCGGATAAGAAGAGAATCCAGAGGGAAAAGCGTAAGCCACAGACGCAGTCATGCGACTGGGCTTTCGCTAGTACTGCCTACAAGCAATTCATGGCTGACAAGTCAGAGCGAGTCCTCTGGATAAGTGGCCTTCCTGGAAAAGGAAAAACAATGCTGGCTTGTGCGATTATCGACGAGTTGAAGAGGTCTCTAAAGCCACTTGCTTTCTTCTTCTGTGAAGCTTCCGCGGCAAAAGACAACTTCTCTGACGAGACCAGAGCCATCCGAGGGCTGATCTACATGCTTCTTGACTATCAGCCGTCTTTGATTTCGATACTACGCCCTTACTACGAAAAGATGGGAGAGACACTGTTCAACAACATCAACAGCAGCATAATCTTGGTTGATGTTCTGACGGAGATGCTGCAGCATCCAAGTTTGCACGAGGCATTCATCGTTATAGACGCTCTCGATGAATGTAATGGAAGGTCTAATTTGACTAGTATCATCAGTGACCTGTCGAAGTCGTGTCCTACCAAATGGATTTTGACCAGTCGTCCTTGGCCTGAGATCAAAACAGAGCTTTTCGATGCCCAAGGGTTGGTCTCGCTCAATCTCGAGGATGAGAAGGAGTCAATTTCTGAGGCCGTGAAATCTTACATCAAGATCACGGTAAATGATTTGGCACGAAAGTGGGGCGATGATGCAGAGCTCAAAGCAACTGTCTCTGAATATCTATACTCACATGCCGACAATACATTTCTTTGGGTTGCTCTTGTCTGTCAGAGACTGGGTAACTCGAGTATCCCCAAGAGTTGCGTTTTGGATGAACTCAAAGACTTCCCCGCCACTCTGGATGATTTATACCATGCCATGATGAAGCGAATTGTGGACTCACGACAGAAAGATCGACTGACCCAGATTCTGGCTACGGTATGCATTGCCTACCGACGATTGACGCCAGCAGAGCTTGCGACTCTCATAGGTGGTATGAAAGAAGACTATGTAGCGGACGCAATCGAATGGTGTGGCTCCTTTCTCGATTACCAGAATGGCGAGATATTCCTCATCCATCAATCTGCCAGGGATTTCTTACTCAAGAAAGTGCCCCAAAAGATCTTCCCTGAGGGTATCGAGCTCCAGCACCATGCCATATTTCTTAAATCTCTGGAAGCTCTTTTAGCTACTCTTGAGCGAGATGTTTATAGATTGGACGATCCAGGGCTTGCCACTGCTCAAATCTTGGCCCCCAACCCAAACCCTTTAGCCCCAATTCGATATTCTTGCGTGTATTGGGTTGCTCATCTGAAGAGTTCAAATCCCCAGAGTGGAACGAGTGGTCTAGAGCTGCAAGACGGTGGTATTGTCCATCGGTTCTTTCAAACGAAGTACTTGAATTGGTTAGAGGCGCTTGGTCTCTTGTGCAAAGTTCCCGAGGGGATCCTAGCTGTTCATAATCTCGAAGCCCTAGTAGTAAGTTCCTGACTTTGCCAATCCTTCCACATTGTCTAGTCTAACTCATTTACTGGGGCATATGAAAGCGATAAAACTGGGCGAATTGCTTCAAGACGCTCGTCGATTTGTTCTTTTTCATAAACCAGCCATAGAGGCCGCTCCGTTGCAGGTATACGCTTCAGCACTTGTTTTTAGTCCCACCGGAAGTTTAATAAAGCAACTGTACGAGAGCGAAATGAACGTACGCATCATTCCTTCCACGGCTCCAGGACTAGGTTGGAATGCATGTGTCCAGACAATGGAACACAACGCATATGGACTATGGCAGGAGGTTCACTCGGTCTGCTTCTCTGCGGACGGCCGATTGCTAGCTTCAGGCTCGAATAATGTCAAAGTCTGGAGTGTTTATACGGGTGTATGCTTACAAGTGCTGGAGGATCACGTGGATTCAGTTCTGGCTGTAGCATTCTCGCCCAACAGCTTCTTGTTAGTGTCGGGCTCAAGCGACAGCACTGTCAGAATATGGGATCCGATGACAGGCGCATGTAAGAACGTGCTCCGTGGTCACAGCCAGGGAGTTACGTCACTATCATTCTCTCCGGATTCCTCGATAGTAGTATCGGGTTCAAATGATGGCACAATCAAAATATGGCGTGTCGCCACAGGCTCCTGTATTGGGACCCTTGACAATCCCCCAAGGTATATTGATGAATTTATCTTTTCAGTGGCATTTCTATCCGAAAATGACAGACTGACCTCGATCACGAATCGTTTGAGGATTGATGTCTGGGATTTATCTACACTAACGCTACAAAGCACAGTTGACTGCGACCGTGATTGGGTTGGCACGGTTGCTTTTGCCCCAGACTTCTCACAAGTACTAACCGCGAAGGGAAAGTGTCTTAAGATCCGGGATCTGCCCTCAGGCGAGTGCTTGCGCACAATTGACGATTATGATTATCTTTATTCAGTAGCATTAGCACCAGATGGCACACGACTGGTAACAGGATCAGAAAACGGAAAGATTGAAGTCTGGGATGCACACACCAGCCAACATTTACAAACTCTAGAAGGACACGATGGCCAGATCACGTCATTGGCCTTTACGTCGAAAGAAATGCAACTTGCATCAGGGTCCGGAGATGGAACAATTAGGATCTGGAATCTTATTGATAACCTGGATCTACCGACACAAAGCGGGCAAAAGAGTCCGTCAACTGTTCAAAGATATATTAAGGTATTGTCTGATGAACTGTGTCTCTCAGCTGATATTGGTATCTCGAACTTGAAGGTTTGGGATAGAAGCACGGGTGCATGCCTAAGAGGACTTCAAAACCGTTTCGGTAGAGGACGGGTGATGGGAATATTGCCTTTATCTTCGGATGGCAAAAGGCTGGCACTAGCATCAAACCATGACGATTTTAGTATTTGGGATGTGTCTACGGGTACACGAACACAGGGGTTCAAGGGAGAGTTTGGCGAGATCAATGGCGCAGTTTTCTCTTCGGACAATGCTTTTCTAGCCTCTGGATCGGCCGACGGAATTATCAAAATATGGAACCCAGCCACAGGTGCCTGCCTGCAGACATTTGGTGATGGCTGCCAGTATGGTGTCGACCTCCTTGCAATTACACCCGACGATATGCTGGTAGCCTCTGCGCTTGAAAATGGTTCCGTCAGTATATGGGATATTGCTAACAGCATTTGTCGGTGCACCATTCAAGATCTTGAAATAGGCTGGTACACCATCTCTTCGATGGTATTTTCATGTAATTCGGAACGGCTGGCATTAGGGTCGTTTTCGGGACACATCTACATTGTTAATGGGCATGACGGTTCAGGCCAACAAACACTAAATGTCCATGAGACTTATGTTACGGCGCTAGCGTTCTCACCAGATAACAGAATACTTGCTTCAACATCACGAAAAGACAGAACTAAAGTCTGGGACCTATCCACAGATACCTGTCTGTACACGATAGACGGATTTACTACTGAACTCTCGTGGGACCCCAATCACGACTCTCGTCTGCGAACCAACTTTGGCGACTTTGATGTCCCTCGTTCCCCGACCGAACAAAGTAGCCCAGAGCCAGCAACAGACCTGGTTTTGGCAGGATTCGGTATTAGTTCTGATAAAGCGTGGATCTTGAGACAAGGAAAGCCTATACTTTGGCTCCCACCAGAGTATCGCCCATTGGTGGCATCAGTACGAGAGAATGATGTTTTTATTAGCTGTAAGTCAGGGCTCTTCTATTGGCTGAGATTCCGTGGCACTGGACTGTGACAAAACATATCCTGTCAATGTGCCTTGTCTACCAGATAGATGTGAATATTAGTCTGGGATTTATGCACAATCAATATGGAATTATACGTAAAGAGGGATGTGCTTTCTTAGCGGAAGCTTTATAAAGAGTCTGTCAACAGATTATTTCGGCCATGCGTATTTCTATAAGAGCAAGAGCTTGAATAAAAGATTATCCTTCTTTGTGGGAAGACCTCTTACGAACTTATTTGGTTTTCGCGCTTAATTAACCAAGAATATAGAACCTGTCAACTATCGCATGCTTGAAAACAAAATGTCGTTAGAAACAGTAGCAGTAGTAACGCATTTGGAATGGAGGCTACACAGTATTAGTATTTCCTAAGGCCTGTGTCGCTAGCTCTTGATAATAAGGATTATATTTTATTAGAGACCCTAAACATTCTAATAATTTCTTCTTCAATATAAGTTGTATATTTCTTTAAGATAGCAGCCTTATCAACTGTCGCATATTATCTGCAAAATCTAACCTAACTATATGTACTTTGGTATCGTAGACAATAACTCCTTAGCATACGCAGCGGCTATCGCCGCAGCGTATAGTTGCCAGTGCTTGTTCTTGTGGGAGTCAGCATAGTCGTAAGTACCACCGATAACTAAATATAGAAAGTCGTTCATAAACCCGGCAGCCTCCATCTCACTACATAATGCATTTGTATCCTGCCGAAGTAGTTCCCTAGCAGTGCCGTCGCGCATGACCCGATTATCTGATGCTATCGTCCCGTAGTGAAATTTTGGCTGATCATTTAGACACGGTGGCCGCAAATCCAATTGGAGCGGGTTGCTTTCAGCGCACGAGAGATTGCTTCCTTGGTGATCATAGTAGTTCTTGAATAGCTGATCGTTCTCAATGGCTGGATATGACCAATTGTATTCTGAATCATGGTATCTGGCTTCCATATAGGCCAAGTGCCCTAGAACAGAAGGCACTAATCCAGATGATCCTCTAGCTTCTTGACTTTCTAGCTGTGAAGCGGTGTTGAGTAGTAGGGCCGGTGGGCGGTTCAGATGGCCTGTCAGCATCAAATTACCCTCTGGAACGGCTTTTCCATAGTCATCCTAGATGACCTTCTGGCTGATGACAATATCACCCAAGCGCACGTCAGAGTTTATGCTCGGCATTGCACCGCCAATACCTACGAGCAAGAAGTATTCCAACGCGGGAAAGGTTTGGAACATATGACTAACCACCACGGCCACGGATGTTGTACCCAAAATTCTGCAGTAAGAGCACGTAACATATCACTTCAACATGAAGAACAGACACTATTCGACGACGTTTTTAGAAGATACCGCCGAGAGCTTGATGAGCTTGTCAGTAGCATGGCAAAAATGCACAAGACAAAGAGTACGCTACGCTTCTCTATGGTATCCGAGTTGAGGAGAATTTGCAATCACGGTACACTGCTCGAACCTCCAATGGGATTGGATGACGTGAATATCGATGCGCTTTGCGACCACTGAAATGTTACTGAAAAGGATAACATGGCAAAGCTAAACGGGGACTCTATACGTCCAGAGTGTCATCGACTCTTATCAGTATCAACACCCGGATCTTCCAAGAGCCGCAGTCTATCCACCCAACCACCTCTACCTGAGTCCAGAAGTCCATCCTGTGATATGGAGGATGCGTATACTCCCACGTTGGAAAAGGGGCCTTCCAGACCTATTTCAGGGCTGTCAACGAAGCTTCAATCTGTAGCAATTAATATTTGTCGGCATTCTAAGAGGTAGCGTCTTTCTTATTCCAGGTACAGTCTTATTCTTTTGATCAATGCTATTAACGGAGTAAGCATTGTCTTTTCTTACTGGACGACAAGTCTTGATCTCCTGCAAATCTTGTTAGAAAACAGGGGAATTGTTCTAAGACACGTAGATGACAACGTGGGAAACGCGAACAGGTTAAGGATACTAGACGAGTTTAAAAGAGATCCCTCTATCTCTGTTCTTATGCTTACTATGCAAACCGGAGCAGCTGGGTAGGTCAAGTAGACCCGGACAATCGGGCTTAAGCTGACGAATGGATAGACTCACCCTCACTGTTGCAGCCCAGGTTCATATTATCGAGCCGCAGTGGAACCCATCAGTTGAAGAACAGGCCATTGCAAGAGCCCTTCGGATGGGCTAGACAAAGAGTGTGAAAGTTCTTAGATACATGATGAAGAACACCGTGGAAGAGGTAAGTTGAGTCGAGTCGCGCAGCTGCAAACAACATAAGTTCTAGGCCAGGCTAACACGTAGTAGAAGATTATAGCCTTGCAGAGAAAGTAGAGAAACCTTGAGAAGTTTATCATAGGTGGAAAGTCAGGGGCCAGGGTGTCTGGTAGTTTGGAGGTAAGAAAATTGCGTTATGATTTCAAGTTTCACGTATTTCACAACTGATAAGCCTCTTCGGATCTCAAGTTTATTTTAAGTTCTTAACATCAATATTCCTATTTTAGGACAGATAGAATTAAAACAAGCAGTAGATTAGCTCCTCTTAAATAGAATAGAAGGCCTGATGCATTAGGCTAAATTTCAGAAAGTTCCAACATCGTCTTGTCCCATCACTGCCATCATCATCCCCTCCGTCTATCAAGAGACACTTCCTATTGTCGCTCATAGCCCTTAGGTCTTCTCAGACTTACCAGATATCTATCCACTGATGTAGAGTCTGCATAGTTGCTCTCATATCTACCCCTCCTCTTCATCCCCACAATCTTTAAGCAGACGCCAGTGCATCCTACACAGGGATAAAACAAAAATACTTCCACATGATAGGGGTCAAGTTTAACACCTTCACAGCGAGCCCATTCTACTAGCAATCCTCCTCCTTGCATCTTACGGGGCCGTGTCCCGATCTGACCCCTTTCCGCACCCAGTATTACCAAAAGTCGAAGTTGATACATCCAGAGTGTCAGTGTCGATCAGTACAAAAGTGCCATCAGGAATAATGTTTAGCGTGTTGGATCCAACTTGGACAAATGTATTATCGTCAATATCCTGCGTGCCAATCATCGCGCTTGACCCCTTGCTCCCCGCAGTATAGTAACGGAATCTGGCCTTACTAGGCATTTGCTCAAAGAAGGTAATATCCAAGTGACATATGCCGGCAATGCTAGTTTCGGCCGTAGCCCACTCAATAGTAGCTTTTCTTCCATTGATACGGTCGAACACTCCATAGACTATAGTATACTCCCGAATTTCAAATCAAAAACAGGTCGTCCCGGAATGAAAACCATGCTACACTAGCAATTTGATGGTAGGGAAGTTGTTAGTTCGTGAAAGTGGTAACGCCCTGGCCTAATTATGTCACTTTTTTTGTGCTGGCATAGATAGTGCTTCAACTTCTGCGTCCTACACCAAAGGGTAGCATGATAGGGGTTGACTCATCATCAATTGTAGCGCCACCACTAAAAGCTTGGGTCGGATTGCTTATCGCTCATGGCTTCGCGAGTGTAGTGTTCATTATGCAAATTGATATGCTCATAGAGTCAAAATATATTTATCAAAATAAGCGTTAAATCGATCTCAAATACTGCATTGTCCTCCTTCCAGCATGTTTCCTCTAAACGACTATACTACATGTAGCCAGAACTTATAGGGAACTCAAGCCTTTGTATTCAATCTCAGACGTTTTCGGGGAAATAACCCTCAACTTCCCTTAACCTCTCGAAGCTCCAAGGTTGTCAACATCCTTGGTATTTCTATCGCAGATCGAAAAAGAAGAAGTATTACAGTTCCTGGACGATAGTTCTGTTAGCGATATTTCGTGATACTTTTCAACTCTTGAACATACTATACTTAGTTGCATGGGCCGGCCTCATAGATTCCAAAGCTCTTAATAGGAGGTGTAGGCAAACCATTGAAACTTCTGCATGATCCCTCAAGGAGCATATTGGATCCCTCGGGACCGTCACCTTTACAATCGAGGTCAGGGTAAGCGAAGACTTGCCAGCCGCAGTTGCTGGCGTTTAAAATTGTGCCATCAACCTCGGCATCAATGGCAATAACATCAACGCTAAAGTTGTCAAGGTTCATGCATTTGGGCTTGTTGTCGTAGAATGATCCCGTAGAATCATTACAAAGGTCGTCTGTGTAAGCCCTGACCTTAATATTAGGTCGCTCGGCGCGTTTCTGAAGATAGGAAGATGTTTCGGAAGCAGGAGCAGCCACAGCAAGACTGCTGAGAAGGGCAATGGAGGCAAGAATGTTGAAATGCATGGTAAGTGATCGTAGGTGGAATGAGTTGGTATAGAACTGTGATTGATGGGATTTGGAGTTGCTTATGAGTGTGGACTTGTTTGCTGTTTGAGAATTAGGAATATCTGAGGCTGTCTACTCTTCTTATACTTTTTGAGTCTCTTTGAAAATAATCTTGTAGACAACAATTAGTTATGTCATGACAAGAACCCGGATGCCTGATGAGAAGATTCCTGCTGGTTTCAGAAGTTAACAAGGAAGATCAAGCATTAACAATCCTACATGACGTTATACAGCATAGGATCTTCTAAGCGCCTACGTAAATAACAAGTAAAAGACCTAAAACCCATCAATAGGAAGTGAAAGAAAGGTTCTGTTACTACCATGTGTTGGTTCTAACTTACAACCAACACATGGAGAAGGAAAAAAGACCTCATTTACGTCAGATAGACAGCTGTCAATGCTACCGCTTTGGCATCGTATAACCGCCTAGTGGGCCCTAAGTGGCCTGACAAAGACAAGAAAAACTCTATAAATGGCTGAGGCTGTGTTTTAATGCAGATCCTATGTTGGTTCTGAGCAACCAACACTCTGTAAAAGACAAGGCATATATTGTTAGGAAAGGCTGACTAGCTATTAAAGTTACCGCCCTGACGCAATGAAATCCTAAACCCCACTAAGTGCGCCCAAGTGGGATAATCAAACCTCTGTAAGTGGCTGATGCTGTGTCTCACCATAGATCCTCTGTTGGTTGTATCTAAAATCCGATCATATCATATGATACAGAATTCTCTAACTGAGCCCTATTTGGAAATCACCGACTGGAGCCAACGTAGCTGAATTGAGTCGCATGGTACTTGGTGCAAGCTAGACATTGCAACATCTAGATCTTGGACGGCACTTAATTTATCAATGGCTGATGCCGCGAACCAATAATATTGTGTTGAACTAGAAAACTCTTTAGAACTATTTACACAAACTACGTAGAAGTAATCTGGCTCCCACGCAGTCGGTTGATAGGCAACCCCATTTTGGAGCATGGTTTAATGTTGTTTATTTGGGACGAACTTTCCCGCTTGTCCAAATGCCGAGGGTGGACAATACTCGCTGCTTATGATATCAGCTTCAAAATTTATTTACTAGCACAAACAGTTATCCCATGCTTGAATCTCTATTTGATATCATGTCTATCGATCTTATACCATTTATAGAATGACAACTGCATGTCTACATGTGAAAATACCCCGCTACCCTATATACCGTCCAAATTGCGGCGCCATGGCACATAAGAGGCGGTGCCACTCTCACTCTCGCTGTGACTCCAGACTTACGAGGCCATTGCAGTCACTGTTCTGTACATTCGCGCATCTTCGTCGACATTTCTCGCTTTTTATTTCTCATCATGGCAGCCACGTCAAGCCTAGTGTCAGGGTCCCCAGTGAGGGGCGAGGGACTCAGATTCACGGAAGAGAGGATCAACGACATGGGAATCGGGCTGGATCTCACCCCTTACGGCAACCGAGTGCAGCAGGAGCAGCAACAACTGACGGAAACGCCAAAGAGCCGATTGTAGCTGCTGCCAATGACATAAACGGCTTGTCTGACGACCTGCTGATGAGTGGGAGGACCCGATATGTGGTTGGATTGTCGTGAACGACGTCGACTACGGGATATAACTATTCACCTCGGAGGGCCAGCTAATGTCACGGATTGGAACTGGCTGCAGCCATATGTGGAGGTCGCGGGGAGGAAGCAACAGCCATCAGAGACGGAGGGGCCAGACATTGGGTCGAATATCGAGTACAAGACTAAGTTTAGGCCCATAGAGCTCGGCAGCTCGGATGGGCGACCCAAGTTTGAGCCGGGCCCCTACACAGCAATAGGGGGGTATTTGCAGATGAAGCAGGAAATCACAAAGACAGATTTGAACGAGTAGGATTAAGTATATAATGTACATAAAGAGCGAATGCACCAAAAGTCCTCATTTATATTCAGGACAAAAGAAGCCTTACTACAAAACTCTGCTATCAAGCGGTAGCCCGAGACGCTGGAGGCAGAGGCTCTCAGTTGACCCTGAGATACTATTGTTTGTCCCTTACTTGACTAAATTGGTATTTCTGAAACATCTATCTGCATATGGTCACACGTGTGGATTCTTACTGATATCTCGACAAAGTGACTAGTTCATGGTGCAAGTTATCGTCACACGGGACCTTTCCAAACTGTATTAGATTGGATCGCCCTCTATGGCCATTGAAGAATTCGGTTAGTAGACAGATTGATCTCTCTTTGGGCCTCAGTATCAAAGTGGTGAATCACCGTTATATCTAAAATTCAACACACTTAATCTTCAAATAGCATGAGTCCATGATCTCAAATAGTTATTCCCCAGCCTTAGGAAAGATATTTTCAGCCCGCTTGCTGCATCTATTGAAGCTTGTACATGACCAGAGCGACGAAAACTATAGTAGTAGTGAAACCGAGATATTTGTATTGACTAGTACTCTGCAGTACTAGCACGAGCTACCTGGTTTTAACTAAGACCCATCAAACAATAGTAAGCAAGAAAACATACAAAGAAGATATTGACCAAACCAAACTCTCATTCTTGTTCTTGTCTCGCCTCAAACTCATGAACCTTGCCAGGAGCTATCCTCATAACCTTATCTTCAGGTTCCCAACGGTTCTCCTTGCGGTTATTCGGATATCCAACCCACTTAACATGATAGTACCAGTCACCGCGGTTGTTTCCTTTGGCATGAATCCGAAAAACATGATACACACGCAGACGAGTTGCTCGCTGACGCCCACCCTGCTTGCGCCAGTAGTCATACAGTGTTCGTCCTGCTGTTTCCTGAAGGACCTCTTCAGGCTCCCATGACCAGTCGCCGGCGGCCCATTCGACGAGTATCTCAACTCGGCTTGTAGTTTTGATTACTATGTGAGCTCTAAAGGTTTCGATTTCGAAAAGCTCGTCGTTATTGCTGGATGACATTTTGTAAGAATGTCAAGATGTCTGGTGAAGTTGATGAATCTGGTTGTGAGTAGAATATTGGAAATATGTTGTCTCATTGATCTCAAGGCAACGAGTGATAGTTTAAATATACAGAAAAAAGACCAAAATTTGAGAAAAGCATTAGTGTTGTTCTATCGTACATCTTGAGCTTTGACTTCTGAACACTCAGCTGTTCATCAATATAATCAACATAACACCAAAGACTCGGGATTTGCTTTGTTGTCCTATGCCGAGGAAAGACTTGCAAACAAAGACATGTTTTTGTCCTTTGTGTGAACTCATAAATTTGGGGTCTGTTGAATGAAAAGATGACACGAGTCAAGATTTGACAAAATCCTTGTCCCGAGAAAGTGCACTAATTATATTGTACTAGCTCTTGTTCAGAGACACAATCACACTCATCAATCATTATTTGATCCGTGTTCCCTACCACAAACCAATGCCATCAACAGATACGAACGACATGTTATGAATCGGTATTAAAAATATTGAATTAAAAGTATATCTAGAAGTGAACACAGTATCCAGCCACAACATGAGCCCATGATCTCATGCAGTCATTTCTCAACCATCTGAGAAGAGATTCTTAACCCGCTCTTGATATCAAATCTAGTAAAGGCCGCACATAGCCAGAGCAACAACGACAACGGCAGTGCTGAAACCGAATTGCTTAGTCGCGCCGCTAACAACAACACTTGATGGTCCAGGAGTAGAGGTGGGCTATGATTCATCTTATTAGCGATTATTCTATTTATCACGGAAGATGAGTTTTGACTTACCTTTACTCCAACAGTTCCAATCTCGTCAACGGAAGTGTGGCCAGCTTCAGTGTGAGCATGAGTCTCGGTAGGGTTGGCAGCGTGAGTTGTAGCTGAAGCATGAGTGGCGAGAGTAGTATGCTCATGATCTTCAGAGTGCTCGGATGCCTCAGCAGAAGAAGCATCGGAACCCTCAGTCTTCTCGGCAGCAGCCTCAGTTGTCTCCTGAGGCGCGGCAGTGGTAGCACTCTTGTGCTCTTCAGCCTTAGTACTCTCAGGCTCCTTGGCTTCAGTGCTCTTGGGCTTCTCGGCCTCGGTAGTGACAGGTTGCTTGACAGCAGTAGAAGAAGGCTTCTCAGCACCAGTTGAAGCAGCACCACCAGATCCGGAGGGACTAGGAGTAGGAGAAAGGCCGCACTCCTTTGCAGCCTTGCTTACACCAGCTCCATAGTACTTCCAGATACCATAAGTGTTTGCACACTCCATGCAGCGGCCGTAATGCTGATTCCACTCATCGCTATCGCAGAAGTTCTTCTCCTCCCGGCCCATGGTGATCAAAAGACCTAAAAGTTATCAGCATAGGTGTTATGGATGATTTGAGGGGTTATATACCGCAGTCTTCATGGCATGCATACTGAGGGGTACCAGGCTCCTGGCGCTTATGAAGAGGAACAGTATCAGGGAACTCAAAGCGGGGATCAATGGCGACGGAAAGAGTGGCAGATGCCAAAAGAGTGTATGCAACAAGAGAATGCATCTTGAAGAACGAGTGATTATCTAACGATTGGACTTGGTGGTGGGTAGGATAGATCTCTGGTAGGCTGCTGAGGAAAAGATAAATCGATGGAGGTTGGAAGAAGGCTATATATCTAACTGGTCTTAGTACCACGAGTCAATTCTGTCAGTTAAGTTAGATCACAGGCCATTCCTTGTCCAGCGCAAGAGTCATCGGTGAAATGACATTCCGCACTTTTGCCCGTTACATTCCGACAATACCGAGCAATTGGCTTGACGTTCATCTCTGATGATTGGCAGTCCATCAATTCCATGACCTGATGCCAAGCAAAAGCAAACCCTCTAGACCGAATGCCATCACACCAACTCCGCATATCCGATATCGCAACAAACTTTGTTTAACGAACCAAACCAAAAACAGACAAACGGCTGTCCTCGGTTAATCTCTAGTGGTAGTTTGAGTGGATGAGGTTGTAGTCATCAAACCAATGAGAGCGTCGGGATGCATCAAAATCTTATCTGATCATCTGATAAGCAGGGGATGTTGAACGTTCACCGGATTTAGGTGGCACATTAACTGCACCATCTAACAAATGGATCAATCAGATGTCAAAGTCAGTGTAGTACCGCATCCAGTTTCCTCAAGAGGAGCAGCGTCGTACTTGGCGGTTCAAAAGTCCCGCACCATCACATGAAGCTACCATTTATCGCATCAGGTAAATCAGAGTATATCACGAGCATGATTTCCCCTCATTCCATTGTTGAAGAACAGCAGCACTCACGGTTCTCCTTAGTTTGTTCAGTTGTCTTGTCAAGTCTCCCAAATCCGTCATCATGTTGAAGAATCTTCTCGTTCTAGCTTTGGCGTCTTTCGCCTTTGGTCAAGATGACGTTCCTACTGATGCCAGTGTCAAGGATGAGGAGATGGGACCTGCCGCTTTCATGTGGCCCCCGGACCGTGTTTGGTCTGGGGATATGGATAACAAGGCTCCTTGCGGCTCAAGGGCGTCTGCTGGTAATAGGACCCAGTTTCCAATGAGTACGTCAACTCCAGATTCTTTCTTGTATCACGAGACTATCTTACTAACTACTGCAGCTGGCGGTGCTGTCTCTCTTGTTGGTCAGGATGACTACTATAACTCAAAGATCAGCATCTCCTACTCAAGTGGTAAGTACTACAAGCTCTCACTTAGATCCTTGATTGCAATTGCTGACGGATGTCATAGATCCTTCCTCCAATGATGACTTTGAGACTCTGATCCAAGAGAAGAGTATCTCGGATCTTAACCCAGGTCATACCTGCGTGAAAATTCCCGATGCTCCATCCAAAGTCTCAGCCGGCGACAACGCAACTCTACAAATCATCTACCGCGCAGACTGGGATGCACCGCACAACCAAACCTTCTACGCCTGCGCTGATATCACTTTCGTCAAGAAGGCTGACTTCAAGTTCGAGATTCCTTGCTTCAATGCCACTGAGCCTGGCGATGATGACAAGGAAGCTGGTGCTACTGTTGGCCCAAGTCCTACTGCAACTCACGCCTCTACGTCAACTGGTAGCTCTGACGCTGATGAGAACAAGTCCGGTGGTTCTAAGAAATTGAGTGGTGGAGCTATTGCTGGTATCGTCGTTGGAGTTATCGCTGGTGTTGTAATGATTGCGGGAGTTGGTTTGTTCCTTTGGCGTCGCAGGGAACAGGCCAAGAGAAATTCAAGAATTGCTCGCATGGAGGACAATGCGCGCAAGCATCAGCTGGCGACAGATGGCGGCTCCATCTAAAAGCCTCTAATGTCAGTCATGCTTGGCAACTTGATCTGTCTCGCCAAGATACACGAAAGACTAATTGATCAATGTTTGCTTTTGTAGATTACGTGTCTTAACGTGAGAACATGAAGCGACACCTAGTCAGTCAAATAAATAATTAATCATGCAATTATGAACAGGGCTTAAACCCCTTGATGCTATCGATAACATGATGGTGCGATTATTAGTGATCTGTTTCTTTTCTCTTCACGCGTCATATCACAAAGCGAGAGTCTAGACAGTATTCGTAACAGGTTGTTGGTAGCGAGACGAAAAACGATCAGTCAAATGGTAAGAGAGAACAGGCTAAATGCCGAGCAGGGAATACTTGTCGTTGGTCGAAGGAGATAACGAATGGAGACAACAAGGGAAGGACTTTTGCCAAGACCAAGACCCAACCGTCCCAACGCCAAGTTCGCCGAAATGTCAGTGCGGTGGGGAGTGAAGTGAGACGAGCTGGGGTAGGAAAAGTTTAAGTTTGCCGAGAACCAAAGCTTTTTCCGAGGATTGTGAGGGCGGATAAAGATAACCAGACAGTCATCGAGATCGATTCACAGAAACAAAACAATAGCAGTTCTTTAATGATCCTTCGTTTCTCACTAAAACACGATGGTCTGAAGACAAGCTTTCAGCCATGCAGGCAATGGCTCAACGGTTGTTAGTAGGTAGCTTGTTTCAAACTAATTTGATCGAGATGAGTACAAATTTGGTTTGCAAGGCTATTGAGATAAGCCGAGGCAAGCAACGCTTTGACATGTGCGGCTGGAATCGATGATATTTTTAGTTCGGACAATCGATGGCCCGATGAACCAATTGTGCTCAGTGACGAGGAGTCAGATCTTTATCGAGATAATCTACAATAAGCAAAAGCTAGTTTGACTTGGTGGGCACAAGGGATAGAACTGCAATGGCCTTGAATTGCAATTATTTCTGCGTCTGTACCATGTTTAAAGGTGTAATGTACTCAGAATAAGCCGTCAACTTCCAGCCAACTGTCGTTGTCTTACCCTATGCCAGCAAATATTAATCTCGATTCGACTTGAATATACGAATTTCCTATCCAGGAACCGAGAAAATAGTCGGCAATTATTGATGGAGACGATCTACACGGTGTTCATACACATTAAGCGGAAAACATATCTATCTGTACTAGCGGACGGTATTCACGGCAGTCTTAGCTTGCTGTCAGGTTTCACCTTTGCGACGCTATCGACCCAATCTCCTACTGGTGGATTGACACTACGGTGGCTGGAAACGATGTAACTACGCCAAAACAGGAGCATCGGGCCGCACTCACAACCTTTATGCCTCCTTGGCTCAACATCATCAACTCTTTGGAAAGGAAATGACTTGGGGCTCTAGTAAGCACCACTTGGAAGAATAAGATTGGTCTGATAATCTTTTCGGTAAAAAGGAGAAGCCTATCAAGTGCTTACTATTATATCTGAGTCAGCGGCGGGTGTCAGCGAGCTTATGCACAGCCGCGGGCTGACAGGATCCCGACATGATAGATCGAGTCTAGAGAAAATTGCTGAAACTTCTAGAGGTATTTAGACAATCAATTGGGCCAATTAAATTGAGTTGATTTGCTATAAAGTCTGTGCAGATTGTTTAATGCTTACAGAATCGGTTAGCTGCCATCTGGCTTCAGGTACAAGCGTTATAACAGAGCCTCGTTGACCCGCGAAAGTGAGTAAGACACGACAAGATGTAAATGATTGGTCGCCTTACGGCCCTATGGCTTAGAATTCCGCTTCAGAACATCCAACGTCAGCGCTAACTGCAAGGCAAATTTTGTGTTGATAGATGTGAGATGTTTGGGGTCTATATAAGCACTATATGCGCTGTTCGTAATGTGATAAAAATCTGTAGATTTTATTACTATATCTATACCAATTTCAAAATGAGCGATACTAAGAAACCATGGGTTGATGGGCCCTTTGCTCTCATCAGTGCAGCCAAATCTGGCGATTCGGTATGACTCTCGCTTACCTAATCAACTTGGCTCAAGATATCGATATTAACCATGTATACGCAGCTCGATAACAGGGCAACAGGTGCTCGAAAATGTGGTGCAGAAATGAGTGTTGTTCACAACGTTCTCATCCGAGGCGTCAACGCCATCTATCTCCAAGCAGTCAACGTCGCTGAGAAAGGAACTCAAAAAGACAAGATGGATTTCTGCAACTTCGCTTCGTCATGGTGCCAAGAAATCATGACACATCATGATATCGAGGAAAAACTTATCTTTCCTGAAATAAACAAAATCTGCGGTGTACCAGACCTGATGGACGCCAACATCAACGAGCATCGTTTATTCCATGAAGGACTTGATAAGTTGAAAGACTATCTCCAAAAGGTCCGCAATGGAGATGAACAACTCAACGGTCAGAAACTCAACAGCATCATTGATGAGTTCATGCCCATTCTGAGAGATCACTTGGAGAATGAGATCGATACCCTTGTCGGTCTTGAGAAGTACGCCGATAAATGTGACTGGGGGAAGTGGTTTGAGAAAAAAGGGGCCGAGTTAGGATCTGCCGCCATGAAGACCTCATCTCATCGTAACGAGCTCTTACCACTGGCACTGATCCTTCACGACAAGACTTACGAAGGTGGTATTTGGTCGGATTTCCCACCAGTGCCTTGGATTGCGTTGGTTGCTATTCGATGGTTGTTTGTGAGAACGCATCAGGACTGGTGGAGATTTGCGGGATGCGATTCCTCGTGTAATCCACAGGAACTGCCGTTTGTGTGAGTTGGTTCGAGGTCTGTTGGTTAGGTTGTTGGTTAAGACTTGCTGGTTCCGGGATTTGTTTTTGATAGTGGACATCAGGTAATAATACGGTGAGACATTATCTACGAGGATGGGACAGAGTTACATAGAGAATGGTTGGCTATGAACTGCGGTGTGACAAGACTATCGCAATGCATTTGACTATACGTTAGCGAGGGATCTTCATATTCAATATCATTATGGTCCAATTGGATGCTTTCCCAAGATATTAAACTAACTTAATCATCAGATCCTATCAAATATGAGCAAACCAAAATGCCAGAACCCTTAGGAATTGACAGCCCATCTCGTATCGAGCTTATAAAAACCACCCCACTCATCCCGATTCTATACGTTTCAAAATCACTGATTAACTACGACGTTGCAGTTGAGAACCACCTCGCCTAAACCGGTACCGTGATAATGGGATTTGACTCCAGAATGACTGGGCTTGCACAGGGAGAGCGGCACAGCCCAAGCGAAAGTGACACTTTTCTTTCTGCTGGAATCTTCTAGGGGCGGGTGCTACCTT
Organism: Fusarium anguioides; assembly: GCA_012977745.1. NCBI lineage: Eukaryota > Fungi > Ascomycota > Sordariomycetes > Hypocreales > Nectriaceae > Fusarium > Fusarium anguioides. The sequence goes on along the minus strand of JAALXK010000336.1, from coordinate 8,369 downwards.
GCTTGTTTCCCCTTAATGAGCTGCGGATGATGTGACAGGGGTGTGTTTGGTGGGTTCTGCTGATACGACGGTTTGAGAGCTATTGGTGGTGATGCGGGTGAGTAGTGATATATAAAGTGATTACTTCGTCAGCTAGTTGTATAATTTTTCTGCGAAAAATATATCATTGGTTGGATATATAGACAAAATTATTCTTTCGTATTCGACTTAACTATTTGACTTCAAAGTCAATCGTCTTTCGGCACGAAAGCGCGCGGACCAAAATTTGCCGAGTGAAACGGTCCAGGATTTACTCGACGATCATATTATCTGCTTGTCATGTGGATAAGCCCAACACATCTCAAACTCACGCTTTATGCACCACATATGATCTATAACATGTTATTGTTATTGTTTTCTCTTTCGCCCGGAGAAAGGGAAGACTATCAAGGGTATGCATTGCGCGTTGGTTCACAGACTGTCTATTTACGAGGCGAGTTTTGGCTCGGATCGCAGTGCTTTGACATCAGGTGATTGAATCAACCAATCGGACAGTATACCAGTTAGCCACGGCGTTTCTAAGGCTTCAGGCATGATCGACGCCTCACTGTACTGTTCATGAATCGAATCATACCGGCCTCCGGCATTGAATGCCGGTGTTGGTTTAAGCAGTTTGTAGTAAAGATGGGCGTCATTAGCTGACCATTGATGAACCAACAATTGTTACGGTAGTAATAAGGAAATATCCAGGAACAAACTTGGTTTTTTTTTTGACAGACACGCCAGTGACGCCGGTAGGGATATAGTAACCATTTTGCGTTAGGGGCCTAAGCGGGACATTAGCGTTGTTTTCTCGCCTTGCGTCAACTTCTACTCCACGAAAGAATTCCATATATTCGTCTCGGCATATGCCTTGGAAAAGCACGCCTACAGTGGATTTTTCACCAATTTCCTTGTTAAGTCTCACTGTGCAAATGTTACGATGTAATCAATCAATCAATCACTCTAACCCAACGCAACCGTAGTGGAGTAAGGTTGTATTGCTGTTATTTGCAGGAAGGGAAGCCCACATAACGGGGGAGGAGACCCTAGTTACAGGAACGTTCATGTTGGTCCAACCGACGCGCAAGCATAAACCTTGTTTTTGTTCAAACCCTGCCATTTAACGACTTTTTCGCGTTCCTTGCCCAGAAAGCGAGAACAATAAACTCACCGCTCATTTCTGCCGTTTCTACTTGTACCATGTAACGTCGCTAACCAAATTTACACCATACGAGAGACAATCCGTTAAGAAAGTGTCCCTCGGCACTTAAGTAGTGCCTCCTGCTAGTCATTTCAGAGTTTCTTTACCCCAATTTCAAGGCCAGATTTCCACTCCAACCTCCCCTCCTAAAATTCACTTATCTTCTCTTACCACTTCACCACTAGAACATCTTCACCATGGAAACTATGGCTCCTTTACAGCAGGCACTGACTCCTTTTCACCTCTTCATCAATGCCGAGGAGTTTCAAGAACTGGGCATGACGCCATGGTTCAGCTACTCAGTCACACTACCAGAGCGTCCTGTCCCCAGCGCCTCAGATCGCCCCGCCATCGAGACTGAACGTCTCGTCATTCGACCTTTCAATATGAAAGACTTGGATGCATTCCACGAACTTCGACAAAACGCCCAACTTCAGAACTTATCAACATCTCGCGGTCAAGCCAATAAAGAGAAGAGCGAGTCAGAACGACAACTTCACTCTCTTGTGCAAGATGATCAGAGCCATTGGTACTTTGGCGCATTTCTCAAATCGACCAACGAGCTTATCGGAGAGGGAGGCTTACCAGATGTTCTCACCATGTCATCTTCACTCTCTGGCTGGCCCGAGGCTGAATTTCTTATCAAGCCTGAATACTGCCGCCAAGGATACGGAACAGAGCTCTTCAACGCCATCATGGACTCTTGGTGGGCTCTCCCCCGCGAGAGGAGACGACACCAGCTACTTCCCATTGCAGTTCCTGGGAAAGAAGCCGGCGACAAGGTACACGAATGTGTTGTTTTCCAATGGGAAGCCACCAACGAAGTGGCCAAAGACTTCTTCGCCAAGGTTCTAGCACAAGCACCCGTTGCAGGCGAAGGAGCCGTTGAGAGTATCGATAGTCGACCTGGTAGAGAGGGAGCTCTGATTACATGGTCTGGTACCCTGGCTGCGAACCCACGACCGATGGAAGAGGAGGATTCAGATACGGAATAGAGATAAAAGGGCCAGTGTTAAAAATTAGACGAGATGGTTATCTCGACAACGACAAACTGATTTTCGGGCTATGGGAAGGCAAGCGACGACTCGTTATGACAGCATCTACCTCATTCATGCATGGTACTAGACAATTCAATTCCTCAGTTAGTTAACTGGCTTTTTCGTCATTTTGGGCGCTTGTGGGAGGAAGATTGTTTAGAAGCGATTTGGCTGGACAGAAGTGTTAGAAGAATAATAATATCTGCATATTCATTACATTTTGTTATTCCAAGTCTGTTGTGATCCTCTCTGATAATTTTCAAGTCTTGTGTGTTTGGAGTACCAAAATCGCTTGAAAGAAGGACCTGAGACAGGGGTTGAGGTGGATAATAAGACCGATATCGGGATTTTGACCCTTGCGAAATCTATATTGACGATAAATTGGGTTGTTCTGACATGAGAGACATAGAGGCCTCAAGATACAGAAAGATTGTACTTTTTTGAAATTGATCGTTGAGTGTACGACTGCATCCGTCAATAGAGATCAATGTCGACTTCTACAGCCTCTTACACTTCCACCGGTTCTCAGTCCAGACATCTAGTCGACATTTCGTCCTCAGCGTCAGGAACACTCGAGATGCGATTTGAATATTCCAAGAAGAAAACACCAGAATCGGCAGTTGATGCCAGTTGACGGTACAGTCTGCATAAGCTCTCGGGCTATCCCGATATGCAAGCCCCCCAGATCGTCCAATCTCACATGTGCAACCAGCACGTTTCTTCGGCTTTCTCCGCTGATATAGTTTATTCAATATTCTAGAGTTTCGCCCGAAAGCTTGTCGCGTTGCCTGAACTTAGATATAGTTTTACGCATTGGCGAGTCAAAGCGTTGGGTTGAGCTTTTAGGCTTTGAGATCAACAGGGGAAGCAGCCTCGGCTTATTTGATGATCTCATGCCGATAGGAGTTTCTTTCATGCCAGATGTCCTTTTCTGATATTACATTCAGGCTTTTCATTAGGCCGCTGTCGTGACTCGCAAAGTGATAGAAGTAGCTTTGATTTATATTTATTATGCATTATCCTTTTCGTGGAAATTATTCTTTATGAGTAGTTTGTAGATGCACATTATGTAGCTGCATTGTCCCTTATCAGATAAGGCCATTGCCGTACGGGGCGGGCTTCGAGCTTGCTATGGCAATCTAGAGAAAGTCGAGTTTTTGGTGGAGTTGAAGACGGCGGCTAGATGTATCTAAAAATAGCCATGCCACCGATAAGATAACAACTGACCCCGCAACTCAATTTTCCAGCCTCTCTCCCTCGCGCACTCAATTCGCAGCATCAACCATAAATTCTGAACTCCCTGAAATCTAAGGCAATACAATCGATCCTCTAGCTAATATATAAGGCATCAATTAGGCTTTTCCCCAACCAAGCCTCGGTCCATAATGCCCCCAGTCAAGCCCAACGCCACGACCGTTGTGGATTTAGGCCAATACAAACTCGAAGTAACTATTCACGGCCCGCCCCGACGCGCCCACAATCCGACCATCGTGATTATTCCCGATATAGGCAGCAGCATCAAAGAATGGACCGCGGTAACAAACCATCTCGCCGAGTCCATGAGCGTTGTTAATTACGAGCGCATGGGAAATGGCGAACCACGTGAAAGAGACATAGAAAGTCGTCCCCCATTGAGAACTCTTGGGATTATAGCTCAAGAACTTGATTCTGTTCTAAAAGCTGCCAAAATCACGCCACCGTATATTATGGTGGGCCATTCCTACGGGTGTACCATTATCCGCGAGTTTTTGAGAATGAGGACTTTGGCTCAGTTCAAGGGCTTTGTGTTTCTGAACCCAGTTTCTGAGGTTATACCAGTCATATATCGGGATTTACAACTGCAATCTTTTGCCTGCGGAGTTGTTTCATTGAAAGTATGCTATGAGGGGTCTCACCGACTGGATGAATCAACATGGCGGGCGTTGCTAGAACTGAACACTAATCATGAGCCTAACGATCCAGCGCATTGTGAAGCCATCGCGTCAGGTGCTGCAGAAGATAGCATGTTTGTTGAAGACATTGACCAGCCTGTACTTGGACGTGTACCTCTGAATGTCTTGCAATCAGACTACGCTGTGGATTTTCATAAGATTATGGGTGAAGTGGTGCGACGGGGCATGGAGAATGAGGTACATAATCAGCAATCTGTATTAGAAGCGGTGCAGCAGAAAGAGGAGGAAAGGAATAAAAAGGTGTTGATGTTGTCAGAGAGAGCAAAGAGTGAGAGGGTTAAAGGGGCGGGTTATAAGATCCATTTGACAGCTCCGGAGAAGGTTGCGGATGCTGTGACTTGGGTTTTGATGCAGTATCGCTGTTGAATATTTTGTAATACGAGATGCATGTGAAAAGTATATTTATAGTTTATGGTTTAGACAAGAAAAGAATAGAGCATCTATTTTGCGTACATTTAGTATCTGTCAGTATCCCAGTAAAGCTGAACTAAATCAAGTCGAACACGTCAGTCAACACCACTTTCTGGATATTTCTTGGCAATTATAGCTACATGCTGCCATCTATCTAAGATCTCGCTTAGACAATATGAAAGCTTAACTAATTATATTACAAATGATAATTGTCAACATCCTGGTGGAGCAGCATCAAATCGGGTTGCGTCTAGTTACTGCTCATTTCCAAGACCGCCTTCAAATAATCCTTTCTGAATGTAACTACATCTTATAATATACCTGAAATAATTATAATAACTGAATTTGGATGCTCTGCTGACACGAAACACCCAAATCGGGCTGTTTTCTGATGTTTTGGCCATTTTTGGCCATTATTGATCTGTTTAGGGTAATTCAGCTGATGGTGCGACATACTTGTACCTAGTCTAAGCGTTCATGTCCAAATTTTGGTGGCGTCTGCCAAAAAAGCCCTGTTTCCCATGAACCGCGCGCTAACAAAATAATTGGATAAGCGCCAACCCTACGCCATTTGTTTCAGGTTCAAAGATTTAATTGTCAAGGTTTAATGACGATCATTGTCTATCAACTAAGCGCTTCAAATGGTGACCTTTGATCTTCCTTCTATCTTGATGATCTACTAAGGTATATTTTCTTGAGGTATATTCTGTTGTTTCTTCCCCTCTGGCATCATTCTGCCGAACACGAGACTTTTGTCTAGGCATATGCACAACGTTTCCAAGAAAAGATCATGCATGTCCCGCTTCCGCACACAGAAAAACACCAAAAAAAAAAAGTCAGAATATTCTATTTCAGTTTCCATCTCGTATACTAATGCAAAGCATCGTCAATTGACGTGGTGAAAATGTACTGTTGGTTGAATCTAATCTAGGCCTTCAGTCGAATCATTGGTAGACGTCCACCAAAACTTGCAGGGATCATGGTCCAACCACCTGCAGAGGTTGATCTGTTTATAGCCGCCAATGTCCAATTATAGCACACAATCACATCACCCCAGCGGAGTCGTCCCCTCCAAACACGAGGCCTTGTGCATGTTTCGTGTGCTAGAAAACCTGAACAATCGTTCCTTTTCTAAGACATTTTAGTCCTGATAAACAGGCTAAAACAAATCAGTTCATTATACAGATACTTCCCAACCTATCCTGCTTCACTATACCCATCTTTTACAGCATGGGTCATAGACCACTTCTTTGAATGATCGGCACAGGCGTATTTTTGGAACCGAGCCGCGTACCCATGGATCTCTCGGATACAACCATGTTTCTTTTCCACTCTGATCCACTCCTATCAGATGTAGCCGCCTTTCTGCCCAAAACTTCCTCTCCCATCCAACCACGCAATGACAGACCGCCCTGTCAGTCCCCATTCGAGATGACCTCACCCTGCTATGTTTTGTATGCAAGCGCCCGTATTCACAGCTGGGGCTCGCTCAAGCCCGGCCTGCCTGATAGACGAGCCGAGAAGTGGAAATGCTTTTTTCAGCTGAACATGTCAAGACGAACCATCTATAAAGATTCATGATACACCAGCTCGTTACACCTTCTTTCTTTCTTCAGCAACAACAACAACTTCTACTTTCGTTTCAACAAACACATCATTCGCTTACAACATTCGTTGAAGATGAGAAGTTTCTTTTTTCTCAGCGCCGCTGTTATTGGTGCGGCGAACGCTGGCGTTCTAGATTTCCACCACCGAAGAACTGGTGACTACGCTCCTCCACCCAACGTTGTTGAGCCTCCTTCCAACCAACCTACTGGTCTCTATCCTCCTCCCGCCAACCAGGATACTACCCAGTATGCTCCTCCTCCAGTTCCTACTGTCGCTACCACGGTGAAGGAGGATACTCCTCCTGCTTCTGTCAGCCAGCCTGCAGAGAACCCTTATCCTCCTCCTGCTGGCAACACTGAGCCCGCCAAGGATACTACCGAAGCTCAAACCCCATCTAATGTCTATCCTCCTCCTGCTGGAAACACCGAGCCTGCCAAGGATACCACCGATGTTCAGACCCCATCTAATGTTTACACTCCTCCCGCCAACACTCAAGAAACCGAACACGGTCAGGGCACTACTGAGGCTCAAACCCCATCTAATGTCTATCCTCCTCCTGCTGGAAACACTCAACCTGGACAAGATACATCTGCTGCTGTCACTACTGATATTTCAACCCCAACTGGTGTTTATCCCCCTCCTGCTGGCAACACTGAGTCTACCAAGCCTGCTAAGGACACAACCACTGGTGTCTATCCTCCTCCTGCTGGTAACACAGATTCCTCCAAGCCTGTCGAAGACTCTACAACTGCTAAGGAAACAACCCCAACTGGTGCTTACCCTCCTCCTGCTGGAAACACAGACTCAACCAAGCCTGCTAAGGATTCCACCACTGCTCAAGACACAACTACTGGTGTTTACCCTCCCCCCGCTGGCAACACCGACTCCACTAAGCCTGTCGAGGACTCCACAACTGAGGCTCTTACACCCACTTCCCAGTACACTCCTCCCGAGAGTACCGACGTGACCAAGAAGGGATCCACCGATGTCGAGACCTCCACCGGTCCTTATCAGCCTCCCAAGGGTACCAAGACCACCGAGTCTGGCGCTGTTACAACCGATGTCTCCACCGAGACCAAGCCTGGTGTTCCCCAGACTACTGAGTCTGCTGGTGCTTCCACCACCGGATGGACTACTTCGACCATCTACACCACCGAGGTCCACACTGTGACATCTTGCCCTCCTGATGTTCCCGACTGTCCCGGCAAGCACGTCACCACCAAGACCATTGCTATCTCGACCACTGTCTGCCCCGTCACCGAGCAAGGTTCAAAGCCCACTCAGCCTGCTACTACTCCCAACTATCCCGCCCCTGGATATACCGAGTCTGAGCACAAGAGCACCGAGACCGTCTCCAAGCCTGGCGAGACTGAGACTAAGAGTGTTCCCAAGGAGACTGAGAGCGTTACTTCTTCTTCTCCTTACTCTCCTCCTAAGCCTCACACTGAGACTGACACTGCCAACACTGAGACTGAGACTGTTCCTGCTGAGACTCAGTCTACCAAGCCTGCTGTTGGAACTACTACTGGTGTCTACCCTCCTCCTAAGGGTACCACTGAGACTGAGACTACCGAGGGTGCCGAGACTGAGACCGAGTCGGTTCCTGCCGAGACACAGTCTACCCAGGTCACTGTTGGATCTTCTACTGGTGTTTACCCTCCTCCCAAGGCTACTACCGAGACCAAGAGTGTTGAGACTGGTTCTGAGCATCCCACTGAGACTCAGCCCATTACTGCTAAGACCAGCCAATATACTACCTCAACTGTTTACACAACCAACATCCGCACCATCACATCTTGCCCTCCCGATATCCCCGACTGTCCTAACGGAAACCACGTGACAACAGAGACCATCGCTATCTCAACCACCATCTGCCCCGTCACTGAGCAAGGTTCAAAGCCCACCCAGCCTGCTACCATCACCAACGAGAAGCCTACTTACTCAGTTCCTACTCTTCCCGCTACTGAGACTGAGGTTGAGTCTACTTCTCCTGCTACTGAGTCCGAGACTAAGCCTGTGACTGGTCATGAGGGATCTACCAAGCCTGTTGAGTCCAAGCCTACTAAGCCTGCTACCACTGGCGGAGAGGAGCACCCTACCGAAACTCAACCTGCTACAGAGACTAAGCCTGCTACCGAG
>JAALXK010000335.1:0-30897 GCA_012977745.1 Fusarium anguioides | reverse complement strand
GGGGTGTAGACGCTGGTGACCATAGTAGTGGTAGGGGCGGGAGGAGGAGCAGGCTTCTTCTCCTCCTTCTTAGGGGCAGCCTTCTTAGGGGCAGCAGCAGGAGCAGAAGTGGCCTCGGCCTCAGGTCGAACCCAGAGGGTGGTGGTGGCATCGACCATCTTGGTAACGTACTCGACCTCAGTCACCCACTCAACCTCGGTGACAACATCGCGCTTGTCGTTCTGGTGGTGACGGCGATGGTGGTTTCCGTGAGGGTTGCCATGGGGCTGGGCAACGACCGCAGCGGCGAGGAAGGCAGAAGCAAGAGTAAAAGACTTCATGTTGATAAATGGATAGCTTGTTGTTTGTTGTTTCGAGTTCTGTTTTGTCAACCAAGGAGTGGCTGTAGCTGTGGTACGTCTGTTTAGACGAAAGGGTATCTCAACGCGATGGATTTGCTAGGCAAAGGAAGGATAGGCGAGATTCTGTTCCACAGGAATGAATCTGCTCAAAAAAAGAAGAATTGAAGGAGTGGACGGTGAACGTCGTGTGAGGGAATGTGTGCGTGAGAGAGAGAGAGTCCTGCTCAGTGCTCAGGTGGGAACGAGTGGTGTTTGAACTCGAAGAGATCGTGGTGAAGAAACGAAACAAGGGGAGGAACCGACCCTTCCTTTAATACTACGCCTCGCCGTAAAAGACGGCGCCGGCTCCTTATGCTAGCTCTTAAAAGACTTGGCTTTAGACTAGTACCTTGCTCCTAGCCAGGTACCAAAGACTGAGGTGTGCCAGCCATAAGCAGCTGCACGCAGCGCGTCCGCAAGCAACCACCTCACTGTGACTTGGAAGTCAAGGGTACCGCAGCTGTAAGCAAAAGAACCGCAGGCGGAGTCGTACCGGATTCATCCCCCGGGAGTAGGAGCTGAGGAGATTCCGCTTCGGGAGGGCCTAGCCACGCGTGGTTTTTTCCAAAGAAACCCACTCAGCAGCATAGCCCACCCACCCAATTCCGTCCCAGTCATTCTAGCCCTGCCCCTGTGCTTCTCGTGCCTGGCCTTGTTCCGAAGTGGATGGTGGAGACAAAACGGGTCACAGCACGGACGTGGCAAGCTGCCATCTTTCGCTACTCAAGAGTTTTCCACCGGGCCATTGGGATCTGCTGGAACCAGCCATAAAACACTTCCCTGGACCATGCAAGCAGTTTGCCCTAACAACTACGTAAAGAAAAAGCCGTAGCTGCCGTACGCTACACAGCCAGACTGAGAGTGAAGGAGGCCTGTGGAGGGGACAGGGGGAGCAAGAATAACCATGTCGCCCATCAGGGGCGCCGTGGAACCACCAAGCACGAAGGGGCATTCGTCGTATTGTGCTGTGAAAATCATCACCAACCTCCTCGTCTAGCTGCATTCTCACTCCGATGCCGTATCGGAGAATGTGCCTGCGGAGGACAGCGACTGAGATACAGCCGCGTCATCTCAGTTCAATACAGTGCAGTAAGTAGCGCTGTGGACGCAACCATCAGAGTCATGCCGTCGACATACCCGAGCAACTTGTTTTCGAATCCCCTCACAACCTCTAGGCACGCAGTGGTCCGACTCAAGGCCATGTTTTCTCAGTCAGATATTGTGATTGGCCAATCTGCAAGGGGCCGCCCTGTCGTCAGCTTCCGAGTAAGATCTTGTCAGAGCTAAGAGGCAGCCAATGACAGTCTTGGGGTGCCTGACGATGGCGGGAGTTCTGCGGAGCGAGAAAACAAGGAGCATATGGCTTTGATGGAGGGCCGAATTTGGTGGGAGGGATAGAAAGTGAATCGATCTCTGAGTTGTCCAGTCTGTTGGCGCCCTGTGCCTGGCCCGAAACGCGGAGGCTTGAGAGGCTTAAAGGCACTCAACGAGTCAACGTGCATCGTGGAGGTGTGGAGGGAGCCATACGCCAAGTTGAAACAAGGTCAATTTCTTCCCGGGTTCAGGACAACGGTGACCTTGTGTGCCACTTCATCCACCAATAACCCACCCAACGACTTACATGGCTTGCAGCAGTAAGAGCAGTAAAAGAAGCACCAAAGAACAGTGCGTGGTGTGAGGGGAAAAAGTCTTCTTTGCCGCCTTCTCTAGTTGGGTGCTTCGGTATAGTGTTTGACGCCAATGCATGCGTGACGTTTATACTTCGTAGTCGGGCTCCAAATTCTTCTTCTCTTTGCTTCGCTGTCTGTGTAAGCATGCATGCGCTTTCACTGTGATGCAATGTGATCAAATTCTTGCGGTGTACTTCAAAATTCTCAGAAAAGTTCGAAACTTTCCAGCCCTCCATAAGCGCTAAGCTGACCATAGCTCATAAAAGAACTATTTGCTTCTTGACAGAAATTTCATCAGTCACTCCTGTCCAGCCAGCGTCTCCTGTCACGCCTGTTTCAATAAAAGCAATAGGCTTGGTCGAGACAGAGGTCCCACAGGAAATGGTCAGTGAGGCATGTGTGGGTGCTCTACATGATAGTTCTCGCTCTTATTACACGACTGTCAACCTCTCAAGTTCGGTTGAATAAGCATAGCAGTCAAATGTGGGGACCCTCTCCGTCATGTTGAATGTTGATACCGAAAGCAAAATGATCCTGACTATTATCGAATCGGCTCAAGAGCCTGTGAGGAACCCTTGGCAATGTTTAGGCATTGCAGTCTTGTTGGTTAGACTTACTCCTGTCAGCGAAATTTCCTTGTCAAAGGATCCAGCCGGGTCCCTGAGGCAGGACTCAGCATGCGTAGATAGTTGATGTATCATGCCAACAGAATAGAATGTCGTGAAGACAAAGCACTCTTTGACGTTTGTTCCTCATTTTGCCAACTGAGGTTGGCTTTGGCTTTTGGTGGCTTTCGCTTGGCTTGTGCGGGTAGTGAAAGAGAAAAGGAAGAGGCCTTGGCGCTGGAAAATGGGCCGGTCCTCATCGAATATCTCTTCCACTTTGAACGCCTTCTTGGCCATCTTGACAAAGTTCATATCAGCGCGTCTCCTCTTCTTGAAGCAGAAGTATACGACGGCTGCAGGATTGAGCTCCAATAGAGCCTTGAGCGTAGACATGAGGAGAGGGAATGCTGGTTCGAAATAAACGCATTCACCAGCCAATATCACGTCTGGCTTTTGTTCTAGCACAGCGGCTGGCAAATCTTCACCCCTACACCAACAGGACATGTCAGCAAGGCGGATCGTCGTCTAATTCGGAGACTGCTTCCATCAAGGACAAACAAAGTCACGCGTGACAACAGGTTTGAGGACACGCACCAGTTGAGCACCATGGCTTTCGCTTTGTCTTGCAGGCTATTTAGCTCAATGTTGTGCTGCATCAGTTCAAACATCTCCAGCTGGTCTGTGACTAGCAACGGGTTTCGAAGTTGACATTCTAGGGCGACGGCAAGACCGATGAGGCCGCCTCCAGCTCCAAGTTCCAATCTATGATCAACGAGTCAGCACGCCTGATCTATCCTTGACTATTCACACTGTCCGGGCAGACCAGAACAAAGCAACGGGCCTAGTTTAAGTCACATGTATGCGATAGCTGCGTAGAAAGAGTGCAAAACTCACATCCGCGCGTCAGCAAGTCGGTCTTTGTGGTAACGCAGCATATGCTTGCCGAGAAGCATTCCCGCTGGCCACGTTTGACCACCACAACCGGATCGGACATCTTCATGCACCTTGAGAGGGTTGGAAAGGACGCCGTCGAAATCGACACTGGCAACGCCACTGGCCTTGAAGGATGGCAATGGAGCGATGTCTTCGCTGATTGTGACTGGGTCCATCAAGGGAGATGACGGTGGACTGCTCATTGTTTTTGCTGCTGCTGCTGCTGCTGCTGCTGCTCCCGCTTTTTTTTAACGGAGGGTTGAGAGAATATGGTTGGTGTACATGCAATATTTGTGACTATCGCGACTAGCAAGAGTCCAAGGGATGGTGTTGAAGGGATGCACTGCCCTGCAGGTGAACAAGCTTGAGGTGAAGATGGTGATTATTTTCAGGTGAGGTAAAACCGTAAAATGGATGGAACAACTTTCTATGTTTTCTTTTCAGGTACCTATAGTAGTGTAGCAGCTACCTACATTACCTACCCTCCTACGTTATTGTCCGTTTGCACCTGCTAACCTAGAATGAGATAGGCATCTATCGAGTTATCTGTGGAAAACGCAATTGGCCTGTGTCACCTGCTTGCTGTGTTTTTCCCCTTCTTTCGCCTATTGCATAACTTTCATCTTAACCGCTCCTCTTTTGCCTCTTCAACTTCTGGGTCGATTAGACTGTTCTTTTTCTCCGCCTGCATACGTGTGCGATCGAGACTCAAATGGACCCGGACCCTTTTTATTTTTTTATTTTATTTTTTATTTTTTGTCGTTGATGAAAGAGTGCGTTGTATCTTTTCCACTTGAAAAGAGTCATTGAAACACTCGAGCGATTGGTTCGTCAAGTTTTGCGGGACTGGCGATAACGACTAAACTCCTCAAGTCATGCACCCTTTGGATAAGGGCTCCTCCACAAATTGATTCGCCGAGTTGCTCTTTGGTGAAGAGAAGTTATCAGCGATCCACTTCTACTTTTCACTCGAGTGAGTGAGTAAGTGTATGTACTGTGTGTGTACTTGACAGGAAAAAGTTGGACAGTAGCTCATACCATTAGATTATCAACTTGAAGGGAATAGTTGAAGCGATGATGCTAATACTCAGTATCCAAGCTGGTGTTGTCCAAGGGAGCTCTCTATGGTTTCATAGACAATATATGCGCTTCCAACAACATCATTGTCAATTATTGGTTCTCCCTGTCCCCCTCTAGAATTTACTTGCTCTGATGGAGACAATGACCTGGGACTTCACCCTTAGGATCACCCTTCTAAGACTCTTTATCCTTATGCCGAGTGGCTTCAATGTCTCGCCCATATCTCCGGCTGGCAGACCTTGCATAGGAATGCTGTCACAGCTCTATCTGCCTAGAAAACTACTATGTACTTTGAACAGACCCGCCACTTTCCAATGTCTCTCTATCCCCGGGTAGCTTAAACCGAGACATCTTGCCTCCTCTTGAAATGGGTTCAAGAACGGTTCCCTTGTTTAATTATCACCACCAATTTTCTCCCGTGATCCAAACAGGCTCAGTGGAGAAGCAATACAGGAATGAAGGGTGCAGTATTCCTCTAGTTCCAAGTCTTCAGCTTACCAGCCATCAACATGTCATTCGCGATATGCCTTCGTACGGCTCGTCTGTCTCCCGACCTTCCTAATTTTTACTCCTCTTTCATTCATCCTTTCGTCTCTATCCAGTGCGTTCCTATTCATTTGAATGGCGTTTCATATTGTCTTTATTCATACTTCAACACTGAGCGGTATATCGACATGCCATCATGATCTCCTTCATACTTGTTCTTCTCCTTGTTAGCATCGTTCAACTCACAAGTTCTCAGCCAACGATAAACTATCCGATTAACTCTCAGTTGCCACCAGTAGCTCGGGTTGATGAACCTTTCTCCTACGTTTTCTCTCGATACACATTTCGATCAGACTCCAAAATCTCATACTCACTTGGGGATGCGCCAAGATGGATTTCCATCGATAGCAATAGTCGCCGTCTTTATGGTACGCCAACCAACGAAAGCGTTCCGAGGGGTGATGTGGTAGGCCAGACGATCCAAGTCATTGCTAAAGACGATTCTGGCTCGTCGGTACTCAGTTCGACTCTGGTCATCTCGAGAAACGAAGGACCCTCAATTAAGATACCGCTCCTGGAACAGATCGAAGCATTCGGAGACTTCTCGCCACCCTCCTCACTTATATCTTATCCATCCACCGAGTTCAGCTTCACCTTTGATTCGGGAACATTTGAGCATCAGCCTAATATGATTAACTACTATGCGACATCTGGTGATGGCAGTCCCTTACCAGCCTGGATGAGATTTGATGCTGGTTCCTTGACATTCAGTGGCAAGACACCCCCTTTTGAGTCACTTATACAACCACCTCAAACTTTCGACTTCGAGCTTGTCGCTTCGGACATTGTTGGCTTCTCGGCTGTGTCAGTTGCTTTCTCTGTCATCGTTGGTAGACATAAGCTCAGTGCAGACAGCCCAAATATCACTCTGAGCACCACGCGAGGAAAGAAGCTTTTATATCGAGGGCTATCAAAGAGTATTAAGCTCGACAATAAGCCCGTAAAAATAGATGACGTTGTTGTCTCGACGGAAGGCATGCCAGACTGGCTATCATTCGATAAGAAGACGTGGGAGATTGAGGGAACACCAGGGAAAGGCGATCATTCAAGCAACTTCACCATTACATTCCGCGATTCACACCAAGACACACTTAACATAGAGGCCACTGTCAATGTTTCCACCGATCTGTTTCGCTCAACTTTTGATGACATCGAGGTAGAGGCTGGAAAAGATGTCAACATTGATTTGCGCCCTTATTTCTGGGATCCAGACGATATTGACCTCCGAATTTCAACGAAACCAAACAAGGATTGGCTCAAAGTTGACAATTTCAATATTACTGGTAAAGTTCCAGTTTCAACTTCGGGAGATTTCAAGATTTCCGTGGCAGCCTCATCGAAGACTTCGGATGACACAGAGTCTGAGATCTTAAATATAAATGTGATACCATTCGGGTCTACATCCTCGTCGGCAACACAATCCCGGACTTTATCGACATCAACAGACACACACACAACAGCCGCGCCCACTGGAACTTCCTCGGAGCCCGACTTACAGCTTTCAGGAGGTCTGACAACCGGGACGCTCCTTCTCGCAATTCTTTTGCCGCTCTTAGTTTTCGTGTTCCTGTCAATGCTGCTTGTTTGCTGTCTTCTTCGCCGCCGCCGAAAGCGTCAGACGTATCTTTCGTCCAAATTCCGCCACAAGATCTCCGGCCCCGTCCTCGAAAGTCTTCGCGTAAACGGGTGCTCGACCGCGGTGCGGGAAGCTGAGAAGGTGGAAAGTATGGCAGCTGTAGGGCAGCAACAGCGCCGGCCGATAAGGACACCACATTCCGAGGTAGACTCGGAAACGCTGGTTATGACATCTCCAACCTTGGGATATGTGGTGCCACCCCAAGTTCCTCCGATATTTATCGCAGAGGACTCGAATGCTAGCCTATCTTGTTCCAACAGTACATCTAACAGCGACGATGGTAGACAATCCTGGGTCACAGTTGGAAGCACGACAGCAACAGGTCGGCCAAGCCGTGAATCGTTGAGGAGCCAGCGGTCGAATTTTACATTATCGCATTCAACGCATCAACTAATACCGCCACCCGTACTTTTATCGGATGCAAGACGAAGATCATTCATTGGGGGTACGGACCCAGCCGTTCCCTCACTCAATGGACTTCCTAGCATGCAATCTCAGAGAGCAGTCTTCCAGCACGGCTCTGACTATTATACGAGCGGCAATGAAAGCTCGTTAGCCTTTGCATCTTCTCATCAGTCAAGTCCGAGACTCTTGACTAGACACCCAACACAAGCACCAAATGCAGAACTCGGTTCTCAGCCTACCATCGGCGATGGCGAAGGCCCATCAATAGATGCAACCCAAAGTCTGCCAGCATTGAGGCGACCAGAGATAGTACGCCTATCTACTGAGCAACTGCTTGGTGAAGCTGGTCGCCCCGGCAGTAGAGCATGGTATGACTTGGATCCCCCTAGGGGGGTTTTCAGTGATCCCTCTTTTGGCTCAGGGGAGAACTGGCGAGTGTACGAAGCACAACGCGATGCGACAAATATGTCATATCACCAGCTTGTGGACGAATCTCCATTCCATCCACTTCGTCCCAGTACAGCAATGAGCTCAAGTCGCGATAGAGCACAGCCTAGGGAGCAAGCAAGCTCGGAACTCATATCTCCAAGTCAATGGGGTGGTACCCAAAACAGTATCGGCGGTTCTTTAGCGTCACTGCGACAAGGCTTGGAACATTCGATGAGCAAGCTGTCCCGCCTAAGTGTCGATCCCCTGAGTATTCCAGGCAGTAGAAACTCGAAGCCAGCAGGAAACTCATCAGTCAATTGGAGACGAGAAGATTCGGGAAAATCAGGAAAATCAGAAGGTGGAAGTTATGCGTTTCTATGAGTTGACGGGTAGTTGAACTTAGGTATCGGGGAAGGATACATACATTAGAGCATCAGATACCCCAGCACTTAGTACTTGCTTCTATGGATTGAATCTTTTATAGTTTTGGACAATTTTTTTTACTTGGATGGGAGACAAGCTGGATATGGCAATGTTTCATGTTTAGATATCGCTTGATAGATACGTTTTTATACATAGATATGTATTAACTTGATACTTCATTCAATACTATATGGTGAGTGACCTCTAGATTATTTCGCCACTTTATACACGTGGAAAACTATTGTACTAATTTCAAACCACATAACACGATTTTGTTTGGATGATATGAGTGTTTTGGTATTAATTAGCTGTTCTACTCATAGATATAGGGTAAGCCACACAGAAGCTCGTACATATTGTAATGGATGCAAGTGTTAAGTGCATGTGATTTTATGCACATTTCCATACTAACAGTTAATGCGATTCATGGATAAGATTATCCTTCTTTGATAGATATATTCCTCTCAAGCCTTGAAGTTGAGACACTATGTACCTAGTTAAGGAAATAAAATTGGGATACTGGTAATTGCAGCCGGGCCGGACCGTCATCCAATTGAAGGGGAAAGGGCACGCGACCTGATCTGAGGCTTTTTGAGTATGTAGGCACCTAGTATGCGGCCAAATCAGGTTCTGAACAGATAAACCTCAACAGCCACTCAAGGCAGACAGGTAGTGGCACAGTTGATGTACAGTACAATGGCTAACACACGGTTACAAGTGGCGAGGAGGACATGGGAAATTTTTTTACGCGTGACAGTGCAAAAAAAAAAAAAAAAAAGAAGAGGACGAGAGGGGACAGACAGACGACAGACTGATTAGGCGCCAGCGGCTGACGGAACTCCCTCATATCATCATACGCTACTAACATATGCAGGTTTTTTTCTCACACACGCTCTCCTCTCTCCCCTTATCTAATCTCGTTGAGCAGAGTGTAAAAGTTCAACATAATATATCGATTGAAGTCGGCGGGGTAACAGAATACATAACGTGCATCATAGCCACTGACATGAGGTCATTGTATCACCAATGCTCTGATACAACGCGTAGCTCTCAGTGGCAGTTCATTCCTGTGGTAACAGAGGCTACCCAGTTGCCAGAATAGTAGAGCTATGATGTAGGTCCCGTCAGGTATGTAATTAGGAACAGTTCAGCTCAGTTCAGTATTTGCCCCTGCCTTGGACTAGAATGGTGCTAGGACTAAGTTGGAGTGAAGAGACATCAGGTTGAAAACACCTTGATTGACACATGTTGATAGCTGTATCTATGTTGATTCAATACATTACGTAGGTGTAGTAGTTGTAGTTCATAGCCTGGTCAATGCTTGCAATACCCCGCCTCTAGGTAGGTTCCCTTGGATTTTCAACTACCTACCTAAGGTAAGTATCTACCTAGGTACCTAGGTAGCTCCAGCACCTAATTAGCCCATGGCTAGAGAGCCTAGGCCCTTTGTTAGGCAACTGCACGCCTGTATAGCTTCGAATTTAGTAGATAACACCACTGAAACCCAGCGAAGCTAGGTGCTAGATAGCTCATCGCTCAACATCCACACAGCCAGATCACATCTCTCGCACGCCAAAATCTCCCTCTTCCGCATCAACAGAAAGCGTGAATCCACCTTTGACCACACTCCCGGCGCCGGCATCGTACCCCGTTCATCCTCTTTCTGCCTTTTGCTTTGCCTTATTCTTTTCTTCTCATATTGCTTGCCTCGTACTCATACTCATTCTCGTACCTCATATTGTTAGGTTACCAAATACCTAATCAAATTTCTCTTGTTGAGCGAGATCTAATCTCGTCATCTCCCCCTCCCCCCGCCAACCCCTCGTCGGCCGATCTCTGTCCTCTCCTCTCTCCTCTCTCCTGCTCGCCGTCCTGTCTCGTCCCAGCAACAAACTAGGCTTTCTCGCGATCGAACCGGCCACAACAATCTATAATCATGGGTCAGACTCTGTCGGAGCCCGTTGTCGAAAAGGTACGTCCTGTGCCTTTGAATCTCACATATCATCGAGTCTCTCGATCCTCGCCTTTTTTGGTTTTGCGTTTGGCCATTGAAATTAGCAATCGTACCTGTCGCGAGAGGGGCAATCTTGCTCAGTCATGGGCCCCTCACTCTGAACTGGCGCTGGATCCCACGCAACACCAAAACCCACCAACCAAGCCAACATCGCGAGTTTTGTCGGGAGCGTGCGGCGATTATAGGAAACTTCATACTTGTTCTCCCACTCATTCGATTTTCTTATTTTTTGGGCCCCTTAATCTTGTCTTGTTCTCCGCTTCTCCGATGTTTCCGCTTGCCGCAATGTCGTCAGACCTAGTCCCGCTAACGATTATTGTCTCTCCCACAGACTTCGGAGAAGGGTGAGGATGAGCGCCTCATCTACGGTGTATCGGCCATGCAGGGCTGGCGTATCAGCATGGAGGATGCTCACACTGCAGTACTCGACCTCGATTCGGCCAAGTCTCACTCCAGCAAGCTGTCCTTCTTTGGTGTTTTCGACGGTCACGGCGGTGACAAGGTGGCACTGTTTACCGGTTCAAACATTCACAACATCATCTTCAAGCAGGACACCTTCAAGTCTGGTGATTACGCCCAAGGATTGAAGGATGGTTTCCTCGCGACCGACCGCGCCATTCTTAACGGTATGCGCCAGCCTCTAGTCTTTTTTCTCTCTCTCTTTTCTTTTCCCTGCCTGCTGTCCAATGATATACAAATCGTCACCTGGCCAATGGAATTACATATGCTAACGTGCTATGTTTCGTCTCATTAGACCCCAAGTATGAAGAAGAGGTTTCTGGTTGCACAGCCTGTGTCAGCTTGATCGCTGGCAACAAGCTCTATGTTGTCAGTTCCCCCACATCCTGCCTCGCCCCTCAAGTCTGGCCGAGGGGGGCCATGCGATATCTCTATATGAAATGCTAACTCGCGAACGTAGGCCAACGCAGGTGACTCAAGAGGAGTTCTTGGTATCAAGGGTCGTGCCAAGCCTTTGTCACAGGACCACAAACCCCAACTCGAGAGTCAGTAACGCCACTCAAGCGAGACAAGCGATAATACTGACATCCCTCGCTAGACGAGAAGAACCGAATCACAGCTGCTGGAGGCTTTGTCGACTTTGGCCGAGTGAATGGCAACCTTGCACTTTCACGTGCTATCGGTGATTTCGAGTTCAAGAAGAGTGCTGAGTTGTCCCCCGAGAACCAAATCGTTACCGCCTACCCCGATGTTGAGCAACATGATCTTACAGACGAGGACGAGTTCCTGGTTCTTGCTTGCGACGGTAAGAAAAGCTGGATCGAGTGAGGAGATGATAACAATACTTACTAGCATAGGTATCTGGGACTGCCAATCCTCTCAAGCCGTGGTAGAGTTCGTTCGACGAGGTATCGTTGCCAAGCAGGAGCTCGACAAGATTTGCGAGAACATGATGGACAACTGCCTGGCCTCCAACTCTGAGACCGGTGGCGTTGGTTGCGACAACATGACCATGGTCATTATCGGTTTCCTTAACGGAAAGACCAAAGAAGAGTGGTACGAAGAAATCGCCCGCCGGGTCGCCAACGGCGATGGTCCATGTGCTCCTCCCGAGTACGGTACGAACACTCCTAGATCTGCAAATTTACTTCGTGCCATGACATAAACTGATGTGAAATTGGCAGCCGAATTCCGAGGACCTGGGGTCCACCATAACTTCGAGGATAGCGACAGTGGCTATGAGATGGATCCTGAAAACAAGGGACGAAGCTTTGGAGTTGGTGGGTACCGAGGCCGGATCATTTTCCTCGGCGATGGCACTGAGGTTCTTACGGATTCAGATGATACAGAGATGTTTGACAACGCCGACGAAGACAAGGACCTCGCCAGCCAGGTCTCAAAGAACCCGACATCCGCCGAGAAGGACACTGTTCCTGTAGTCGCCCCCGGCGCCGCCGCCGATCACGCTCCTACCGATACGAAACCCGCCGATGCAACGGTCACGAAGCCTACCGATAAGGACGCAACAGAGGAGGTCAAGAAAGAGGCAGACGCCAAGGACGTTAAGAAGGAATAGGTGTTCGTCTAGGCATAAGGGGTCACGGATCTGAAATCAACCCAGGCGTCCCTCTCTGTCTCTCTCTCTTCCTCTTTGGCACATCTGGTCATGTTTATCGGATCCCGATTTTTGGGAAGTCAAAGAGGGCAAGAGGTAGATGGCGAGCGCGAAATGCGGGTGTTGATATTCTCATGTTAGGTCTTGCATCTCAACTTGTTGGTCGGTGTATTGGTGTCAAATCTGGATCTGGATCTGGATCGTGCGCTCTTCGTCGACTTGCCCAGGCGCATTACGAGAGGAGCGAGAATCGGAGAGGGGTGTCATGTCTGTGCGGAAGCTGAGGTGGATACAAAGAAAGAAAGAAAGAAGAGCGAGAGAAACCTTTTTTTGATGTTTACGCATGGGATTCCCATTTTCTTCACGTCGCCCACCTTGTTTCTTTTGTTGATGAGATGATCCGTCTCATCCCCAATCTTCCCGTTACGAATGCTAGCTTTCTTTGCCTACCTGGCTGGGAATATATGCACGATTGTGGTTGGATTGCTTGCTTTAGAAGGGTTTAAGAGGCAGTATAGCATATACAGGAGACTAACTGACGGCCCATTATTGTTTTTCTAACATGGTTGGCCTGGTTTGTACAAATGTGAGTCAAGAGAGGCATTCTGGTATTTTCTCTATTGTACCTCGCCCTGTTCCATTTTAATGTTATTAACAAGGTTCTCGCACCACCGTAGGCGAGTACAAGCATTGGCTTCATGAGTAAGTTAAGACTACGCTGTCATATTCATATCATTTTCGTGATTCTTGTGTAATATTGAATGATTCTCTATTTTATTTGCCATATATTCTCCTCCTCTTCTATCCTGATATTTAGTTATTGTACATGGTGTATCTCCTATTTCATATCGTAATCATGCCGGATAAAAGTGCTGTTCAAGGCATAGGCAGGGAGGCAGGTAGGTATCCAAGAATGGGATAATATACAGGGGTGGTTGGTACATGATCTTGGATACATGGTAATATGTGGTAGTAAGAATGCCTGGAGGCCCCTCACAAATGTGTGGCAAGGCTCAAGAATCGACGATTCTTCGACCTTCAGCGATTTCAGACTCAATCTTGCTCAGAGCAGCTTTGGAAGAGGGGACTGAGCATGTTCCCTCAAGAAAATTTGGATTCGGATTCGGCTCTGGCTGTGCTGTTAGTAATTTCCGAGCATTGTCATCCTCTTCAGGCCAGCTGTCAGGCTCATCTTGCTGCTCTAAATCCCGTTGATCTGGGTCCGTCTGAGACTCATGCCAATTCTGAATCATCCGTGCTGGATCGAAGCGACCCTTTAGACGTACGCCAATATTTCTAGGTTCTTCTTTTTTAGGCTCTTCTCTGCTAGGTTCTTCGTCCGTCTTGCGAAGCTTGATAACGAGGTCTTTCACCTGGACGGGCTGTTCGGCAAGGATCTGACGGTGCATAGTCATGTCGTTGGTGCGATATGAGAGTTCGAGGGCATGCTGAAGGGGCTTAACGGGTTTGTAGCCTGCCCAGTTGTCGAGAATGACACGCTCGATGCGAGACATGATATTCCAGGCACGCCCGATCTTGCGATACTGGAGTTCAGGGATGGCTTGTCTAGGGAAAATGCACGGCTGATGCTCAAACTTGTTCCAAAACTGGTCTTTGTGTTCGCGGAGAAGAATCTTGCTCAGGAGCTTTCTGGGTCTCATGTTGAGCTTACGATGAAGGATGCCATAAAAAAAGATGGTTCCAAGAGCATGCGACGAACGTGTTCGAATTGCAAGTGATATAAGAGCACCATAGGTCCGCTGGTCGGGTTTGCAGCCAGCGGGCTTAAAGAGTGTCATGGCCCAGAGAGCAAAGTCCCAATCCCGGGCTTGGGCCGCATATCTGAGGAAGATGTTGATGGTTTTGAGTTCGACCCTGTGGCCTGACTGATTATGCATGTTGACCAATGCCTTGCAATCTTCGATCCGAGGATCTTCTGGTCGGTGGAAGCGAAGCAGTTCAACTACGATATCATTCAGACCATCGATCGCCAGCCAGCCCTTGCCATAACGCTCGTTCTGCTCAGCAATGAAATCTTTTAAAGTTATTCCAGCTTTGCAAGCAGCATATGAATCCATAGAGGCCATGACATCGGCAATGCCGCGACGTGTGGCGGCATGATTAAACATTCCTAGCTGGTACATGGCCACAATGACTTGTCTCCTTTCGTCTTCTGCCCTGATGAACCGAAGGAATAGTAACCACGTCCGAATATTGGGATGGTGATAACGTGCGCTCATCTTTTGAAGGAAACCGTAAAAGAAGCCCATGTCACGCTTTTTCTCGTAACCTTCCAGCATGATGTTGTAAATATCAGTGTCCATAGGAATACCTTGTTCCTCGGCTAACTGGATGAGATGGTTAGCTGAGGCGCGATGGCCACCACGGAAGGCCATCAGGGAAATGGCCATTCTTAAAACAGGAACCGTGATGAAAGGTCTCGCTGCAGGGTCATTGAAGGCATCGACGATGAGCTTGATTCTGATGCCATCCGTATCAATGAATCTTCCATTTACACGTCGCTGGCCATAGAACCGTATTGCTAGATGGGAAGGCACATTGCCGTAACATAACGTTGAGATATAGTGCTCAAAGTTCTCGTGCGTCCACACCAGAGGTCGTGGGATTTCCTCGTATGGCACTGAGAGAGTGTGAGGTTGGTACTCTTTGTGCACCCAGATAGTGTCGTTCTGATCATCCGGGAGCGAGGCACCTCCGTTAGGCGCGTTCTCAATAGTCGGCCATAGCTGTCTGGTTTTGTAATCCGATGTTGCCACTTCTCCCAACTCGTAGATTTCAGCTTCTTTGCAATGCTGCGCAATCTCATCGGCAACCTTGACTAATACCTTGCTCTTTCCACGGAGCACGATAGCGGAAGGATTTCGATCTACTGCTGCCCGCAGCTTCTGGAGGACGCCTGTCACAGAGTCGACATACTCGAGGTTCTGATTGTTGACTTCGATATCCCACGTAGGAGGCAGAATGATTCTCACGGCCGACATGTTGGCTCTTTCGCTCCATTGCGGTGTCATACGCTTCAGCGACTTGAAGCAATCTGACCATTGGGGCACTGCCTTGTCGAAGTGGCTCCAGACAACACCCAGACCAGCTTGTCGCCGAGCATCTACCATATATTCTTTCAGACTCGTTTTTGTCGATTGCTCATTTGGATATTGAAATGGTCTGCCAGTTAAAGGTTTGTAAATCCCCACAGCTTCTTTATCTTGAGCCATTCGTGGCCCATCGATCTTGAAGGCATTTTTAAAGATTCGATTGCGAGACTCGTGAGTGTCGTCGTCTGTGACTAAGTTGGCAACGACCGGTTCGGGATCTCGCTCGCTGATCTCGAGATATTTATTAGGAAAAGTAATAAGAGCTGTCACCGAGGAACCAGTCGAGTTCGTCTCTTCAAGTTGCGCCTCCGTCGACTCGAATCGGATAGAATTGGAGGATTTTAAGATCCTCGAGGGTAGTGGAACCCTGTGAATAGGGAAACATCCTGCTAAGGCAGAGCATCGCGACCGAGCCCGCCATATTGACTTGATCGCCAGGGACATTTGTTATAAGTCACTCATCGTCGAAAGTGTCGTAGTATGTGAAGCCCCGCGTTTGGTCGTTGAGAGCTGGGTCCTTGGGGATGAAAGTAATGGAGCATAGCGGAAAAAAAGATTGGCGCGGGCGGGTGTTATCGCGATAAGAACCAGCGATGTTGGGCATCTGGTCACGTGGGCACCCGAAAGCTCTACTCCCTACCCCGAGTCAACTACATGCTAGTAACCAAGGTAATATATGTATATTGTAAGCACAAAAGCATTACCGGATCCATCAAATCGCTCATAGTTCCCGACATAAAATCGTCGGTGGCTCCAATGCAATAACGCCGTGTCCTTTCCCCGTCAGACGCCCACCTTCTCTCGTTCATAATCGCAAATTCAAAGTTGATAGTCGTTTTCGCTCACGAATCCGATGCCGTCTTTTTGCCGTTAACTGTTGCCTTGTCTCGTAGTGGATGAGCGCCGCCGCTTTGATCAACGCCTTCCCAGCTCTCATCCCATCCTTTATCCTCTTTGACAGCTTCGTTTGCCTCGCCGCTCTCAGCCATTTGCTTGACATCGCTCCAGTAGGCTAGCTTGCGAACCTCCTCATCAGCGTGATGAATGGAATCCTTTAATGCTTGGTTGCGCTCACGTAGATCAGATGTGTTGGTATTTTTCACCTGGGCTGTCGTTTCGTCATGGATTTCCATCAATCTGCCGAGCAAAATGCGGCGTGATTGTTGGAAGACAAACAACGACATGATCTCATGCATCTCATACTGTAGATTCTTGAGATCCGTTGAGTGTTCCATGTAGTTGTTGACGGCATCAAGCTTCTCACGGTCTATCCTCGCTAGTCGGAGAGTGCGCATAAGATCTTCGACATTTTCGATATCAGGAGCTTTCTCGTCCGCTTCAGCAGCCGAAACCTGGCTCATACTAGAGCGACTGAGATGACTGCTAGTCACACTCGCTCGAGACTTTTGTGATATGTGTGAGGCAGGCCGTATCGTGAAGTAATCGGTGTTGAGCATATGCGGGTCGGCAGACACGTCTTCGGGTCTCTTTCGGACTCTTTTACGGATCCAAGCACGTCGTCGAACGAACGAATTCCACCACTTGCCGCTATGCCAGGAGAACTTCTTTGAAAAGTAAAAAGAATATTCCCAGCCATGCTCATCGACACCTTTTTGATGGTTAATCCGCCATTCGGGCCAAGCCCATTCCCAAGTCGGGTCTGGAACTTGGGCGTTATGTATATTACTTGGTGAGGCTTTGTGATACCCATTGGCTATTGGGAGAAAGGTCAATATCAACCAGGTGGGCGTAAAAGGAGTGCTACTTACTCCAAGCAGGCGGGTCAAGGCCACCCAAAGCTTGCGCAGAAAACAGAGGAATACCACAAAGAAACCCCCCCCTTTCGTTCTCGTATAGAATATCTATGGCGGTTTCGCGTTCGACATGAGGCTTCTTCGGTTTCACTTGAGGATGATCTCCGTGAAAAGCTTCGGGCGTTGGCTCTGTCGATTTGTCAGAGGTATTTGGAATCTGACATTGCAATCATACTGACCTTGAATCTCAATTGAAGGTCTTGTTTCAGGGGGTGCTGAGCTTTGTCCATTCTCAACGCGATTCGATGATGGACGGGTTTCGGTTCCAGCCTCAGTGTGAGAATCGTCATGCCCATTGGCCTGAGCACCGCTGGGCTTCTTGTTCGATCGGTCCTGTTGATCTCTGTTTTGCCCATTATGATTTTGCCCATGGCCTTCTTCGTCTTCTTCCTCTAGACCCAGAAGCCTTGAAGTTGTGGAGTATCTCGCCATATTATTGGGTTCAGGCGTGACTGACCCTGTCGGCGTCGCAGCGGCATCGTGATCAACTAGGGCAATCTCATGGTCATAATCGGTAGGCTTAAGTGCCGTGGGACGACGCGAACTTTTGACCCTCAGCATTGTAGCTGTGCCCAGCAAGGGCTGATTGCCCGGTCACGGATAAAGGAGGTCTTTTTAGGTGGTCAATGGTGACGAAGTTGAGTCACGTATGCTTTTTTCCTTTTCTTTTTGAAACGAGGGAGGGTGATTGCGAGGCTCGGGAGCTGTGTCTCCAATAGACGACGGAGATGGTTGACACTTGGCAGCAAAAGTGCTAGTTGACCCAACGCTGAGGTTAAAGAATAAAGGATAAAATAAGTCAAAGACCAAAAAAGCAGACTAGAAGAGACAATAATGGCGTCGGTTGTGAACTTGGGAGGCGCTACTGGCTGGCTGCTAGGGCCTCCAACCTGCTTTGGGTGCTTTTGTGGCGGGCCCAGGGCGTTCAAACTTCAGCTGAGGCAGCTTCTGTCTTGATAATGATGTTTTATTATTACCTGATGGAACTAACAGAGAACCTCATAATTCATGATTCAATGCTACAGTGAAGCCAACAATTTAAGCAGTGAATGATTCTATATACGAATATGTAACACTGGACAAGCTATTATAATCTTTAGTTTACACTCAATTGAAAATAGAATTGAGTCGTTTCATGATCGTCACAGGTTGCAGGGAGAAGAGGTTCGATGATGTAATGTCGATTTACAGCGGGTCGGGTTTGCATCTTCAGTGGGGCCGTGCCCTGGTGGAAAGCTATTAGGTGCAGCTACCACATCGGCGGCTCATCGTCTTAGCGTAGAATGTCCATTTGATCAACAAAAGGTCTAGATCCAATTCTACCACGACAAGTGAATCATATTACGACATTAAGAGACTTTAATGGGAACCAATCTTAGTACCGAGACAATCACAGAACCTGTCAACTGAGCGGCCTTTATAGCATATAGATACTGATAAGGTCATGGAGGTACAGAGTACTAGAATCGAGTGTCATGATACTTTGTATTTACAGGCATGTGCTCAAGAATTGCAATCCAACCTTTATTAGTACCTATTAAAACCCGTTATATGCCATGTCAACTCAGTTCTCTCAAGGTTACATACTAAGGTACCTAGTAGGTAGGAGTACGTATCCGCATTCAGCCCAAACAGCACCCATCATGATTCGATTAATTGGTCTCCCCTCCTCGTTACGTCATGTATTTGCAACCATCCTTTCCCAGGTTCGCATATGAGCACATGGAGTTTTGGTAAAGAGGGGCTTTAGGTGTTAGTTACCAAGGAAATTCTGAATTGGGGAAAGAAAGCTCCTATGAGGTAGTCCCGAGGTAGAAAAGAGCTTACTTTCCATTCAAAATAAATACCCGTTCATCATCTCCTCATCTTCTTGTCACTCTCGACTCATCAAAACATACCAAAACAAATAATACAACCACACAAATAAATCAAAATGTCCAAGTCTCGAACTCCTCTCCTCATCGGTGGCGCCGCTGCTACTGGTGTCGGATACTACCTCTACGCCGCTGGCGGCAACCCCCGAGCTGCTGAGAAGAAGGCCGAGAGTACGCACAACCAACCTCGATCCCAATAATTACCGTATTAACATGTTCAACAGGCGACGCCCACAGCGTTGCTGCTGATATCAAGAGCCATCTTCCCGGCCGCTCCCCCAACGCCGAGAGTGATCTCAAGGGAGCTGGTGCTACTGCCGGCGCAAAGATTGACAGTGTTGTACGTTTTCCTCGGTCTTAGCACACAACAACTCAGTTCCTAACCCAACTTATAGGCTGCCGAGGCCGACCGCCAGGCTGGTGTCATCAAGAGCAATGTCGAGTCTATCGCCAAGGACGCAAAGGCCGAGGCCATGAGAGTCGTCGACAAGTTCGACAACCGTGTCGAGGCGGAAGCCGCCAAGGCCAAGGGTGGCATCTCGAGCTGGTTCGGCAGCAGCAAATAAGCGAATTGTCGACCACCAAGTTCAAAGAAACTCTTTTATTTATTTAATCAAAGT
This sequence comes from Fusarium anguioides, assembly GCA_012977745.1. NCBI lineage: Eukaryota > Fungi > Ascomycota > Sordariomycetes > Hypocreales > Nectriaceae > Fusarium > Fusarium anguioides. The sequence continues at coordinate 11,281 of JAALXK010000335.1, read as the reverse complement.
TGGAGCTTACGGTATCGCTTTTGGGTTTGGGCGGGCGAATGGTCATGGCCCGGTAGCACGAGACTGGCCGTGCAGTAGCTCTAGGTCACTGCATAAGATGAGATGTAATTCAATAGTATAAGGGCAATTAATCACGGTCAACAAGATCAAGAGGGAACTCACTTCGTCATGTCCATTCTGATATTGTGTTCAATTCCAGCCACCATTTTTAAATATTGTCTAAGCTCATTAGTTTCATATAACCACGCCTTAAACTCCAACCCATATAACGGTATAGTTCCTGGTAGCCACCAGTTCTTCTCTAATCTTGACAATCCTATTGTTCTAGCTCCTCGGCCACCATCTTCAGTATCTCCTCACAGCTCTTTCTCGCATTCGTAGGCTTCTTGGCGATCGCTTGCCACACTTCGCCATGGCGAGGTTCGTTCAGTACGCACTTGGTCACCACATCCGCACGCTTTTCCTCCGTACCATGCTGGCATAGAAATCGGTAGTACCAAGCCCAGGAGTCACCGCAGTCGCTATCCAAGACGAGAGCCTTCTCGAACCAGTTTTGTGCCTTCTCCAACTTGCGATCACCCCAGAAGATGCGCGCAACAGCCACAAACAGGATGGGGTCGCTGTCCACCTTCTTGATGGCTTCAAGACTGCGGGCCTTGCGCTGTGTTCGAGGTTCCAGATGCCAGATCTGCTCTGCCCAGAGAAGACCACTCTTGGGTACTTCTTGCTGTGCCTTGGCCATCATTGACTTGGCCTGGGCTGTGTTACCAGCTCGTCGCTCAAGTCGTACAGATTCGCACCATAAATGCGCGTTCTTTGGTACCGCTAGTCGAGCACGATCAAGTACTGATCGAGCCTTGACGGTCAGGCCAGCCTGCTCCTCAAGCCTGGCATACAAAAGCCATAAGGAGACAGACTTGGGCACTGCCTTCACACCAGTAGCAAACGCCTCTCTCGCTTGACCAGTCTTACCTAGGTCTTCGTAGATCTGACCCTTAAGCATCCAGAGCTTCGCTGCTGCGGGGAACAGCTGAAGGGCCTGGAGGACAAGGTCAAGCGCTGCCTCGATGTTACCCAGGACGCGCTCAAACACAACACTCTTCATCCATACACGGTCTGTGGGAGCCTTCTCACGGGCAATCTCCAGAAGCTTCCGTGCCTGTTCCCCGTTACCGTTCTCTGATTCAAGCTTGACGGCAGAAAGCCAAATGTCTTCGTTGTTGGGGTTTTGGTTGAAGGCACGTTTGAGGACAAGTCGAGCGTTGTCGACCTCTCCAGCCTGCCACTTCTCCTTGGCCAACATCATCCACAAATCCTCGCTCTTGGGGCATGCCTCAACAGCCTTCTCCAGCACCTGCCACAGCGATTCTCGGGTGCCGTGATTTCTTTCCAAATCGGCTGCTGCCAGCCACATGGTTTTGCTGTTGACGAATATCCGCAGCGCGTAGGCGTAGATGGCCCTAGCAGTCTCGTATTTGCCTCGGTTGATACTGGCCCTTGCGTCTTCCATCCATGTGTCCTTGCGATCGTCATCCTCGTCCAAACTCCAACCCAAAGTCTCCCGAACGATGTTCTGGCAAGTGATAATAGCGCCCTCCTCTTCGCATCGTTCCGCTTCCGTAATCCATTCCTCGCGTTTCGGCATAGCAGACTCCTTCGCGAGAACCTGCACACCACGTTTGATGACGTTGACCTTGGTGCCTTGCCCAAGCTGTTCCTGCAATCGTGCGGCTGCAATCCAAATTTCGTGTGAAGTAGGGCAAGCCTTTCGAGCCTTGTTGAGGACCTTCTGGGCGTTCTCAGGCGTCTCTAGGCGAGCCAATGCCAACCAGAGATCAACAGATAGAGGGATGAGCTCCGTGGCCTTGGCCAGGAGCAGTTTAGCATCATCGGAATTCTCTTCCAAGTTAACAGCTTCCTTCCACAAAGCCTCTGACTCAGGGATGTGGTCAAGTGCCTGGCGAATGACTCGTTTCTTGTTGCTAGGAATGTTTTCCAGCCTCATAGCCTCTACCCATAGCCTGACGGAGGTGCTGTTGGCCTCGATAGCTCTTCGCGCAATAATCTTGGCATTAGGAGAGTCATTGTTGAGTCGGATATTCTCCAACCAGGCGTCCTCGCTCTTGGGACACTGCGTGCAGCCCTTGTCGATCGTCTTTCGTGCCGTTACACTCTTACCTGCCAGCTCCTCAAGTCGCGCCGCGGCGATCCAGCCCAAGGCGTTGGTGGGGTTTGTCTTGACAACAGACTGCAACAGCTCGCGCACACGGTTGATATCTCCAACCTGAGCTTGCGCCTCGCTCATCTGCATCTTGTTGAGGCTGGTAAGGTAGCCCTGAGGATCGATACTGGTTGAGGTACCAGGCGCAACAGAATCGCTACCAGCTTGCTCCAACCTGGACTTGAGCACCTTGTCACGTGCCGCTCCAATCTTGGCAAAGTTGGTCATTGTACCATCTGCAGCATCACCACCAGCGCTTGATGAGGTTCCCTCGTCCATGACGGTTGTGCCCATCTCGCTCGAGTCGCGTGCTGCCGCAAGGACACTGTCAGGGACAGCGTAGAATCGTTGCCGCAATGCTTGTTTGCTGCGCCGATTCTTTCCTGTCAAATCGCCAACCTCTGGCAAGTTCGCCCATTCGTCGTCCGAAACTGTTGCCAGAGCTCGTTTCAAATCGGAAAACTGTTGCTGGATCTTGGGGTTGTTTCGTTCGTACTCGTCCTTCTCGGCCTGCTCTCGCGCTTCTCGCTGCTTTTTTCTTCGATCCATTCTCTCGTCCACCCATTCCCAAATCTTATCAGCCTCCTCGTCATCCTTGTCGTAGACGCCGCCTGCGAAAAGTCCAACCTCATTATCAGGGTCTTGATATCGTTCTTCGTCGCCTCCTTCATCGTCCTCCTTTTCTTTATCCTTGCCCTTCTTATCTGGCGCAAGACCAAGCTGAGCAGCACGCTTGGCGAGGGCCTCTTTGATTTGATCCTCACTGGGTCCGTCTCTAGCAGGACCGAGATCGGATCGTGTCGTGAAACCTGTTGCGCCTCGTCCGAGACCAGCAACGTAATTTTCAGGTGCTTGCTGGTTCAAAAAGTCGCGTCGCCCCGACATGATGACGACGAGCCCTTATACGCTCTCTATCGTAGGATAAAAAATGAATGAATGTTGGTTGGATTTTCTTTGCGGGCGCGTAAAGAGGAAAAATTAGGATCGCGCGACGCTCTGCTGAGGAGGAGTGCTTAGTTCTTAATCCGCACCTTGCTAGGCAATCCTCGTTGACAGGCAGGAAGTCCAAATCATAAATGTGGGTCAAACGAGCTCCATCCTCCGCCACTTCCCGGCAAGCATATGATTGGCGCGAGTCTCGACTTCAACTGATAAGATAACGACTAATTCTTTTTTTTTTCTCTCTTAACGCCCCTCAACACCATGACTAGACATCTACGATTCGACATCTACAGGCTTCACTTCACGTCCACGATAATCACCAACCCTACGGATAGAACGAACAAACGCCACGACTAGAATCTCCAAAGGCTCAGGGCCATTATAACAGCATATCGAGTCCAAGATGGCAAAGGCCAAGCACACCAAGCGCAGCAGTGCGTCAAGCTCGCCATATGAACGACCCAGTAAAAAGGGAGGCGACTCCAGCGCAAAGAACAACGTCTTCAAGTTCAACACAAACTTCGGCCAACATATCCTCAAGAACCCAGGTGTCGCTGATGCTATCGTCGATAAGGCCTTCCTGAAGCCGACAGATACCGTTTTGTATGAAAACCGCCCCATGATTTTGCCAAACTTGTCACGATCATGAGATTCGTCAAAACCAGCATGTGCTTACGTAATCAGAGAAATTGGACCGGGAACGGGGAACATCTCTGTGCGAATAATTGAAAAGGTCAAGCGATTGATTTGTATCGAACTTGATCCGTATGCCTTCCCTCTCCTTCTACCATTACCCATACTGACGCTCAGCAGACGTATGTCGGCCGAACTTACCAAGCGAGTGATGGGCACACCGCAGCAGAAGAAGCTCGATGTCTGGATGGGCGACGCTATCAAGACTGAGTTCCCTCAGTTTGATGTTTGCATAAGCAATACCCCGTATGTTGAGCCTAACCCAAATATGAGTGAAAAGGGACTAACAGCTTTCGCAGATATCAAGTTTGCTAAACCGACCGCAATATTCATAAGTTCAAGGACTGACAAGTTTTGCAGATCTCGAGCCCGCTAGTCTTCAAGCTCCTCTCTCTTCCCAACCCTCCCCGAACTTCAATCCTCATGTTCCAGCGCGAGTTCGCTCTTCGGCTCACAGCCAGGCCTGGAGAGGCATTATACTGTCGTCTTTCAGTCAATGCCCAGTTCTGGGCAAAGATCACGCACGTTATGAAGGTTGGCAAGAACAATTTCCGACCTCCTCCTCAAGTCGAGTCTTCAGTTGTGCGAATCGAGCCCAAGATTGGCAAGGACCGGCCCAATGTGAGCTGGGATGAGTGGGATGGACTACTGCGTGTATGCTTTGTTCGAAAGAACAAGACCTTACGTGCTAGTTGGCTGGGCACAAAGGAGGTCCTCGCTATGGTTGAGAGGAACTATCGCACTTGGTGCGCTATGAACGGCGTCCCCGTTGACGACTCTATTGTGGAAGATGGACAGGACGATATGGATATGGAGGGTGGCGATGATGCTGAAGATGACAACGGAATGGACGTCGACGGAGATGAGGATGCCCCTGACTTCTTCAAGGAGATGCAAAAGTCGGCCGCAGATACCCAGACCAAGAGCAAGCGAAAGAAGACAAAGGTGGCTGAACTGGTGCGAGAAAAGATTCGCAAGGTCCTTGAGGATGTTACCGAACTTGCTGATAAGCGTTCTGGAAAGTGTGATGAGAACGACTTCCTTCGCCTCCTATTCGCCTTCAACGAGGAAGGAATTCACTTCTCATGATCTCTCACAGAAAGGTTGAGATTAGCTTAGGTATACTGCTATAGGATCTTGGGACGGCACATAAAAGTGGCGGCGTTTGGCGTTTTCACACTCAGAAGCGCATCTTTCAAATAGACTTTACGAGGATATCCCTTTACGACAATAACAAGTCGTATGTTGAATCTTTCCGTGTTCAACAGGAATGTGATTCTCTTCTACCCACGCTAACTACTAAAGTGTTTGATATGTGCTCCAAATCACATCTTCCTCTTTGAGTCGCTGACTTTCTTTTTCTTCTTGGGTGTTGTCATAAGCCGTTACAATTACAACGTTTAGTTGCCGCTTTTCCTTCTATGGGTTTGTGAAACAAATCAAAGCAATAACTCCATCCTGACCATTCTCCAGGACCATTACCAGCAAGCAGACATGTACCATATAGCAAGACTTATACACGCCCGCCGGTAAGTCTCGAAGTGAAAACAACCCAAGAAACGCCTAACAGCAAGGATAGGGTGTTAAACCTGTCTATAAATCAATAAACCAAACAATGAATCAAAATCTTGCAGCTCCATGTCCTTATCATGTCAAGCCATAAGGTGGATGGAAATTTACATCCAACGCCGCTGCTCCCTAATGTGACATGCTATGCACGCTCAAAATACACAAAACAAACGGCGAGTGACAAAAGAAAGGCTAGAAGGGCTTCTGCCTATCTTGAAGCAGCCTCCCATCTAGTTAGAAGGTTCAACCTTGGTACTATTCGACGGATCGTTTGTGGAATTCGGACTGACAGCCTTCCTTCCAGATACCGTGGCGCTGCGGACTCGGGCACTCATGGGAAGAGTATATTTGACCACGCCCTTAACGATCAAGTCAAATTCATTCTGATAGATTCGCTCCCATCGTCGTGCGCCCCCTCTTGTGTTGTTCAAAGGGTATTCGAGTTGCAACTGTCCAGTTGAAGAAGAGGTGCCCTGATGAAATAGGGAGCCTTCAAAAGTGAGCGGACTATCAAATTCCGTAATGCGTCCCAGAAGAACGTTGGGCTTGAGGTCATCATCTGGATCGGGATCATCCAGTGGGGGGTCGTTTTCTGGATCATCCAACAAACGAATATCATCTGGACCATGAGGAAATGGTCGTGCCCACCAATCCGAATCTGTTCCCGTATATTCTGATTTTGCAAACACTTCGAGGTTTGCGTGGTCGATCGTCACCACAACAATATTCGGATTATGTGCCTTGACGGTTAAATCGAACATCAAGACTTGATCGCTGGTCACCACATTGTGGATAGCAGTGATTTCGATTGCGGTCATGGGCTGTGAAGTAGCAAACATGAAACCGATGGCTCCAGTAATGACAAGCATGAACATCATGGTAAGTACTAAGCATGCCGCAAACCGATTCAAGTATGATGATCGTCTTGCAAAAGTTTGTGACTCGGCCTGTCGTAGGTTGTGTGGCCCACGACGATTTCGACCTGAACGACCTGAGCGGACCGAACCGATAAGAGGCGTACGCTCATCATCAGCTCCTGTTGTGTCATCCATATCATAACTGGACGACATCTGCATCGCAGAACGTTTATGGCCGAAATGACGGGTAGCGTTAGAATGAGCGTTACGTGGGCTCGGTGGGCCTGAGGAATTGCGAGAATTAGGTCCAGCAAGCTTCGACCTCGCGGCGTTTGGAAATGGCGATTCATTATCGAAAAGCGAGGCATGGCCGTTACCAGGTTGTCGACCCCAACGCCCAATATGATGATGGTGTCTCGTTGTACCTCGTGCCGACCCACTGCCACCACTGCGGCTAGAGCCTTTGCCGTCCTCAGGCTCGACTGTTAAACTCTCATTTCCATTGTTGTTGAATGTGTTGACGAACTTCATCGTCTTTTTAGGTCCATGAGCAGGACCGGCGCCCTCCATAATTCCATAGATTGATCGCAAGTTCTGTCGATCAGCCTGGCTAGCCATTGATGTCGCACTAGGAGTTCGCGAATGAAACCGCCGTCCAGCCCGATCATTATTATCGGGAGGGTTAGAGTCATAAACAAAGGTTTCTTCAGAATCCGAGGTGTTTGCCTCGTCAACAGCGCTGGCAATTGTTGCCTCAAAAACGTCAGCTTTAGAGGATGCTAGAAAGGAATCAACAAGATATTCGACCATTTAATACGTTTCAAGACTCACCGTTTCCTGCGTTAACAGGAGGCTGTTTACGCGTGGCTTTCTTCTTTTCCTTCTTGGGCTTGATCGTTTCTGTACTTTGTTTTGTTTTGAGAGTTCCATTAGGTCCTTCACTCTTCTGGGCAGTTGTGAGCGCAACCTGTGGCACGCTTGGAACGGTCTCGGTCTCTACCGTCATGGTTTGTATGGAACCATCCTGCTTCGACTTCATTTGCTTGCTCGACATGGCACTAGATTGTCGAGTAATCATGGGCGGAGGGACAGATGTCGGTCTTTTTGTCTCGGGCTTGTTGCTGGTGTCGCTTCCACTTTCTTGGCCAAGCAAGCTGGTCTTGGCTCGCAAAGTCCGTCCATCGGGAAGTGCAGTATCAGAATAATTCTCTGTGCTTGATAACTTTTCTTTCACCTTTTCCACTAATGCTGAGCCGCTGGGTGGGTTTGGAGAGTTGGGCAAACTGACTTCCTGAACCGTTTCCAACGCTCCCCGAGCTGGAGTTCGCATCCCGGAGGGATATTGCGACTCTTCCATCTCGCTCTCCGATACTGTGTGCTGCTCCATGGGCTGCGGTGACGGCGTAGGTCGTTGAACACTGATAGAAGGGAGATCCTGCTCGCTACGACGGGCAGGAATTGCTGGTCTGGCACTAGACTGGGGGGGAGGCGATCGCAGGCGGGGCGATACGGGCCATCGCGGGCAGTCCTTAAGGTCTGCGTTGAAGCTTGGCTTTTGTGGAATCGGTGCTTGGATCTGTTGCTGTTGTTGCTCTTGAGATGGGAGAAGTGTGGGAGTGGTTGTCGAAGACAATGAACGCGCTGGGGTGGCAGAAGACAGGCTTGGCCGTGTCTGTCGCGAAGGGCTGTTATCGGTTTGGCTGTTTTTGCGAGATCGGTTACCAGGCAAGCGGTTTGCCGAAGCAGTCCTTCGAGGACGTCTTGTGGGTGAGGAATCTCTTGAGGCCAATGGCGAGGGGCCTGCAGAGTTGTTTGTGGAGGATTGTTTTGAGTTTTGACTCCCTGTCGTTGCGCCTGAAGATGTTGCAGATGGGTCGGGAGTTTTGGAACGCCGCCTGTCAATCACATTACGAGCAGCACGACTGGCGCTGGAGGGGCCGTCTGTGACGGCAGATGACTTGTCCATGATGACGATGGCCGATAGGAGTGGTGGAGTGAATGCCTAGCGAGCATACCACCGGGACGGGCCTTAGCAGGGACAATGAATTGCAAAGCAGATATCAAAATGGATCATTGTGGTTGGCTCGTCATTGAAACAGAATGGGCGTGTGGCCGAGATCGAAGGCCGTAGGAGTTGGGAAAGCCTGCAACGCGAAGCTAACCCAACCTATTCCGGACGGCTGCTGGCACCTGTCTGTCGAGGATATGGCAGACGAGACGACACAAGCGGACGGGCGGGATATGGCTGGGCAGACAAAGGATGCAAGTCGATGCAGGCTGACCAGGTAGGTAGATACCCAGCTAGGCAGGGTATTGATCTAGTCGTGGTGTAAGATACAAAACGGCGCGATGACAAGACGTAGCGAAATCGTTTATTGTCGTAAAAGTTGTGGTGGTGTTGAGGTCAAGAGCGAGTGAGTGAGTACAGTATGATGGTAGTGGTTGGCGGGAGTGACGGTGGGTGTAGGCGAGAGATGGTGGGTGGTGGACGTAGTCCTAGTCGTAGCTGTAATGTGATGTGAGTGTGAGAGAAGCAGAAAAGGTGATGCTGGTGTTGTACCCGGCCGTACCTATATCCGTCCACACTCCCGTCGGGTCCTGGCTAGGTAAAAACCCGATTATGTACGTACTGACGTCGCAGCTGGAAAGGTACGTAGATCGGGGTATCTTTTTTTTTTGTCTTTCGTTTTTTTTTTCGCTCACTCAGACACAGGCAGCCCAGTCTTCCGGAAGAGTGCGCCCCCCAAAGTAAGAGACATGGGCTGGCACCTGGGATAGGGCCTGAAAAAGGAACCTGTAAAGGAATCACGTCGGGGCGAGCTTTGGCTGGGGTAGCTCAACTGGATTGGTCGGTTTGACTTAGCGTTGAAGCATGACACAATCTGTCGGGTCGCCTTGGTACGAAAGCCCTGAAGACTGAGAGGGCGAATGTCTTGTTGAGTTGAATCAGTCTAAGTAGAAGAGAGGATAGCGGGGTGTGTTAAACTGGTAGCGGTTCACAGAAGGCTATGGTTCAGGACGGACAATAGGATAGAGCAGTAGGAAAAGGAAAGAAAAGACGAAAAAGAAAGGAAATCTTCCAAGTTAAGGTACCCAGAGTTTTCAATCACAATAATGTCGTAATTCTTTACAATTCGTTGAATCCTTCGCTTCCTATCCCTCCCGCTTCTCCTCGCAAAGCATATTAGAGTTAGTATGGGTTGTGATTGTACAGTACAGTAACTTGCAAGTGACGGATTATGCCGTCTTGGGTTGGCCTTGAACTGGTAAGAAACACTTATTTTCCCCTCTTATTAACGGAATTTCCAAGTCATATTGTCATTGTTTGTGTCAGATAGTTGTTCAATGGCAGGGCTGAGTGGGCTGATGCAGATCATATCTAGGTATCCCTTCTTGTTGCTCATGACGATGTCAAATCGTTGAGCTTGTCTGATTCACTAACAGAAGGCAACATATCTAGCCTTCAGACAAACGCAATTGCACCAGGTCAATGCCATGAAAAATGATCGTGTGACTTGGGCAAACCAAGCAAAATGGTGCACATCAGCTCTCAGACGGAGAGTTGACCTGGTAAGCAGAACAAGTGATGCTGGGCAATGACATGAATGACGACGGCTGTCACAATAAAGTAGTCATCGCATAACTCTAAGTGTTGCCCCTAGTGACTAGTTTCCTTTGTCTAGAAAATTTGCACTGAATTACTTCTACTACAGCCTTTGGGCCAGTCTAAAGGACACAAAACATCAGACTAGGTCTACCTGCAAATATAAGAACTACCTAAATCTTACCTAAACTTATATATAACTTTAGGTATTCCTTAACATATATTGGCTCCACATTATCTCCCGCGTCTGATGTCTTATGTTCCCCCGAGGTCAGTATCGAGGCCCAACACTAACAGCACAAGCCTCAGAGCTCTAACTCAAATGTCAGGTCCCGTTCTAGTAGGTATGTGTCTATCAAATTCGTACGCAACAACCCCTGCTACTGGTTCCTGGCACAGGGCGCGACATCAAGGATCCAATGGATCGTAAGCGGAGAGGAGGGCCTTGTTTGGCGGAAGACATCCCTGTTGCCGGTACCTGATTGCTCCCACACCAAAAAATGCTTTCTCTCTCTCCCTCACTGAGAATGAGTCTGAGTGTTCACCCGCAGATCAATCTCAAAAGGACTTCCATTTCGCTTCTTTGTCTAGGTAGTGGACTTAGGCGAGTAGCTAACTTGTTACAGCTACAAGTCTCCATTTGCTCTCAAGTCATCAGGTTTGCTAGTTACACCGAGAATGAGAGAAAAGAAAAGGTCTTGTCAATTTCCGGGCATCGGTGTTTCTGCTCTACATCTCTTCTTCTCAACAACGCCAAGTCTCAAGTCTTGGGTCATCTCAGATAATGTCACTATCATCAGGGCAACACAGAAGCATCGGCAGGGTCGGTTGATTATAGAGACGGCAATAGTGGTTCTTTCAGAATGGGCCTGGACCCTACAAAGAACATCAAAAGTGAAATTTTCTCCTTTTCTAGCCCTGTTCCTCGACCAGAGAGTGAGGGTATGTAGCCCATCCTGCTGGGTATGATGCGATGCAGTGTTTGCGGCACACCAGTAAGGGCGGCTTGTCTTGTTAACTGCAGCTAGCTTTACCTAGAGCTTCCAGAGCCACGTTGACAACGGCTCTTAGTGGACCAACCATACATATCGCCCATGCAATGTGTGGTGTTACTGTACGGTACAGCTCATCAGCATGATCATGTGGACACTCAAAGCCTGCATCAATATCCCTTTTTGACATTTATTTTTTCATATTGGATTGTGACAAATCTGAATCTGCCTTGACAAGTCCTAATCTTCAGCCTGCACGTCATGGACTTGATCCGTTGAAGGACAAGCCCCCAATAGCCGGCCCTCCTCCCCTGACACACCAATGCTGGTCCCAGCAGACCGTTCTTGACCAGGCCTCGGGGGAGGCACAAGATTTCAGACATGGGGCTAATATTTGTTAAAG